>WBNM01017218.1:2868-58964 GCA_013399055.1 Ramphastos sulfuratus | reverse complement strand
CCCTGTGAGGAGAGGCTGAGGGAGCTGGGATTGTTTAGCCTGGTGAAGAGGAGGCTCAGGGGAGACCTTATTGCTCTCTACAACTACCTGAAGGGTGGTTGTGGCCAGCAGGAGGTTGCTTTCTTCTCTCAGGCAACCAGCACCAGAACAAGAGGACACAGTCTCAAGCTGTGCCAGGGGAAGTTTAGGCTGGAGGTGAGGAGAAAGTTCTTCACTGAGAGAGTCATTCCCCACTGGAATGGGCTGCCCAGGGAGGTGGTGGAGTCAGCGTCCCTGGAGGTGTTCAAGGCAGGTTTGGACGTGGCACTTGGTGCAATGGTCTAGTCTAGAGGTCTGTGGTAATGGACTGGACTTGATGATCTTTGAGGTCTCTTCCAACCTTGGTGATCCTGTGATACTGTGTGATATGGCAAAGTTCACTGCATGACATCGACCGAGCCCAGCAGTCTCAGGGAGCATCTGAATTGCACAGCAGTATTACACAAAGTCTCGTGAACAGCCTGAATCACCACAGGAGCAAAGGGAATTTCTAAACACATGGTGGTGTATTCTTGAATAGAGACAACTCAGTTAAGGTTGACGAGCCCAAAGATAGTGTCAAATAGCAAGAGGGAACAAACTCATCCATTACACAGTGGTGAGGAGCTGATGTTTGGGGAGTACATTAAACTGCCAAATAAAGCTGTGATGCCCTCCCAAACCTTCCATGAATTCTGACCTGTCAGTGGCTTCACAACCAGACAAGAAAAGCAGGATTCAAAACTGAGCTTTCTTCTTTCTCCAGTGTTAGTTTGCTGAGTTATCTAAGCATTGCAGCATGTCCAATCTTCATTAACAAGCAGCATATCTCCAAACACTTGGATACCACAAATGCTGCAATAGCAATCTAACAGCCTGCAATCATCTTGTTGCAGGTTTATTTTAACAAGGCCATCAAACAACTAGATGTAAAAAAGAATTAGTAAAGTTGTTGAAATATCTGGTAAATATTTAATGCATACTTAATTTGCTTTAGAGGAAGCATAGTGTGATTAACCCTGACGGTTCTGCAAAGCATAGCACTGGAAACATTTCTTCACAGAAAGAGCTGTCAATTGCTAGAACAGGCTGCCCAAGGAAATGGTGGAGTCACCATCCCCAGTGGTATTTAAAAGATGTGTAGATGTGGTCCTGAGGGACATGGTTTAGTGGTGATTTTGCAACACTTGTGAGTTGGATGTAACGATCTTAAAGGTCTCTTCCAACCAAAATGATTCCATGATTGCCACACCCAAAAGTGTTTTATTTTCCTCTTAAAAAAAAAATTAAACACAAAATTCAGTCTTATATTTCTGGAAATGCATCATTTACAATGGCTTCTGATCATATTAGTTCTACACATAATGATTACTTGTATCCTGACAAACTATCTGGAATTAGTGCAAGAGGAACAGAGATTTTCGAAATTCAGAAGAGGTTTTTACTAATGTGAGCCTCTAAATCAAGCAAAACAGGTTGGTGAAGTTTCTTAGAGAACTTAACATTTACGTTGGACAATTTATTAGAAATTATCACCACATTCAACACTTTACATCCCTGTATATCCTACCTTAACAGCGGTGCATAAAATACAGGATAGGTGAACATGCTTATTTCACTCTTCTGCTGAGTGTGCAGTGACCTGTTCCCATGCCCAATAGTTCCAAGCACACGGCCCACCAGGAAACTTCCCTTATCACAGTGCCAATTCCACCAGTAACTCTTCTTGTATCAGTAGGGCACTGTGGGAAAGGCAGCTTGTGGAGAGTTTTAACCATAGCCAAGGTGGAGGCAAAGCACACGCAGAGGCTTATAGAGCCTTTAAGTTGGAACAAATGATCTAGAGAGATTGCACATCTTTTGCAGTGAGAACATGAGATTCAAAGCAGTCTCTTGGTAAGTGCCAAGAAACGATCACCATGAACCAGAATAGAATTCAGTCATCCTACAAAGGATGACATTCCTCTTCATTATCATTTTGCAACAAGATCTTGAGCAGGTATGGTGTTCTGCAGCTAGCTAAGTCTTAAAGTGTGATGGTTTGGGAGTTCCCCACCTTATTTAGAGGTGCTCTGGAAGGTGTCATATAGCAAGACAGCCATGCTTTAAGGACTTTATAAAATACAGCTTCTTTACTTTAGACATGAAAGAATTGTTCATGGGGTATATTTGTTCTGCTGGTCTTAGAAAGAGTAGAATNGAGTTTGGAGGATTGGCCAGGGGTGTTAGAAGCAGAGTGGTTAGGTTATTCAGCAGACAGAAGACACACTGGCTCTCACAGAGAGACCGAGAGACTCTCAGTCTGAATGTCTTATCTATGTTTGTGTTCTTGTTCTTAACCACCTCAGCAAGCCTATGAGTGCAGCAGACATCATCAGTGTTTGCTTTCCACAGCCTATAATATAATTTTCTCCATTAAAATATTCCAATTAGCCTCAAACCAGCACAAAAGCTTATCAGGTAGCAGTGATGATGGTTTCCACACATTTTAGTGAGTGAAACTGTTGAGATGAATGCTTATTCTGTAAGAAAGTAATGGTTGAGGCATTTTTTCCTAAAAAATTCCATGATCACAGGAAGTGTTAAAGCTATACTTGAAATGAAAAAAAAAAAAATATTAGAGTTTAGAAAGGACAGATAAAAAGGGAGAGGTACTTGGAGATTTGCTGGTAACCTCCACTTTTTGAAACCTACATCGACTCAGAATCTTGCACACGTGAAGACTAGTTCTCTCAAACAACCCAACAGTAAATAAGAGCTGGACACACAAGTCAGCACTGGTGAATACAGTTCATGGTATAAAAAGAAGATCAAGAAACGTGAACAAGAGCATGGGAAAACTCC
The DNA here is from genome assembly GCA_013399055.1 of Ramphastos sulfuratus. Lineage (NCBI taxonomy): Eukaryota > Metazoa > Chordata > Aves > Piciformes > Ramphastidae > Ramphastos > Ramphastos sulfuratus. The sequence continues at coordinate 56,102 of WBNM01017218.1, read as the reverse complement.
GTAACGGTTTCCTTCCATCTGGCTCATGGCTGTTAGACAGGTTTCTGCATTACAGCATGCAATAATTGAAGGTCGTGGGTGTAAATCCCCTACTGCTTTTAGTTCACGGCTAACCCAAGATGAACACAGGTGACAAACACTTCTTGATTGTTTCTGTCAATCATTTTTCCAGCTGAAATGAGAAAAACTACACAGGGTTAACTGAAAAAGCAGAGTTGGAGCTCCTTTGATACAAATGAGAATTGAACTCATGGGACTGTGCTGCTGAGAAAGATTTTGCAACATGTTTTCACCTTTCCCAGGATTTTTTTTTTTAAAATTCTTTAGGCACCTTGCAAAGCTCACGTTTATTCATTGGCATTTAGGGAGTGAACCAGACCCACTCAAGTCAATAGGAGTCTTTTCATTGACTCCAGTGACCTCTAGATCAGTTTCTTAGAGAGACTGACAGAACAGAGATGGAAGGAATATCTGAGGAAACTTCCCAATTTGGTGCAAGCTATAGCCACTGCATTTTTACTTACAAAAGGATCTGTAAGACAGACTTTTTGTTCAGCCATATGTGGAAAAAAAAATTTACCAACTCCCTTTTTTTTTTCTGTGGTAGATGTTATAAGCACTGGATAGTTATCTGATTAAATAAAGTATGGTAATCCTAGACAGCTCATGGAAAAGAAAAATATGACCCCAGATATAAGACATGTCTCCCTATTAGTGAACATACATTGGATCAGCGATTTAAAGAAAGTGAAAGGATCCAGTGAAAGGTTAAATATATTTAACTAAAATTCACACACACACAAAAAAAAAATATATATATATATAAAATTTAATATTAAAATGCGTGACAGCATGACAAAATAATAGTTTAATAGAAAAGGCTTAAAATGAGAAAAAATAAAGTATTTGTCTTCAAAAGTTAGACATTTTCTATTCTGTTCATTCAACCATTCTTGCTAGCTGATATAGTTTAAATATTAATACAATATAAAACATAAAAGAGAAAAAAAAGTTTAGACCCCAAAAGCAACTGTCACTATTCTAGTAGTAAAGCTGAGCTTATTACTTCCTAACAGATCCCTTTACAAAGGCAGGCATATGATGAACTCTCATAAAATGCACCAAGAGGAGAATTATTAAATACCATGTTGCCAATTAACATGGGTCAGCCACTGTCTCATATGGCACAGGCGAGGGCCACAGCTCAAAAATCAGTTCTGCACAGCTTCTTGTCAAGAACAAATGCACAGTTTGGAAAGGACTTCTCTCATTCTGGCCTAAGTATTCTAGTGCGTGTCTCACCCTGAACACCTATCTTCCTTTTTAAGGAAAGGATCATTTACAGTCCTTCTAACCCATCATAGCTAGGCAAGTTTTTCTGAGCTAAATATTCTATATCAAAAATCATTTGTACTGTGCAGGTTTTATTACACATTTTAAAGTAAACTGCAAGTCTCAGGCCATTCAGCTGGTGTCAGCAGAAGAAGCTGAAATGCCAGAGCTGCACAGGAAAAACACCTATTTATTTTCCAGTGAATAAGAAACTATTCAGAGCCCACTGTAGTGATTTCATTTTTTAAAAAATACTGTAGGATAAATGGCTAGAGTAATATTTCATGTTGTTCTTTAACAAGACTTATCATAGAATCATAGAATGGCAAGGTTGGAAGGGGCCTCAAGGATCATCCAGTTCCAACCCCCTGCCATAGGCAGGGACACCTCCCACTAGTACAGGTCACGCAAGGCCTCCTCCAACCTGACCGTGAACACCTCCAGGGAGGGAGCAGCCACAACCTCCCTGGGGAGCCTGTGCCAGTGCCTCACCACCCTCACTGTAAAGAACTTCCTCCTAACATCCAGTTTCAATCTTCCCTCTGCCAGTTCAAACCCATTGCCCCTTGTCCTGTCGTTGCAAGACCTTGGCAATAGTCCCTCCCCAGCCTTTCTGTAGGCCCCCTTCAGATACTGAAAGGCTACTCTAAGGTCTCCTTGAAGCCTTATTATTGCAGAAGAACTTATTGCAGAAGACTACCCTGTACCAGCATGGAATTGGATGATCCTGTAATTTTATAGACTTTTTCAATCTCTATCTTCTCAGACCCCTCGGCCATTGGTTACAGATGCAAATGTTAACTATATATTGACATCTTCAGGGAGGAAGACACAGGGCCACACAACTCCATTAATCCAGAGTCACAAGTCATATAGGTCCTCTAGTGATGCAAAGCCTCCACCCAGGCAAAGACACAGCACATCTCCTTGAGCCAGAAAAGGTGACCACAGAAATCATCAACATTAAAAGTTAGGCAATAAAGGCCTTAAAAGTAGGTAAGATTAGGAGCTTTGCCAAGAGCATGTGGTTGTATGTTGGACTCTTGAGGAATTCTATAGAGCACTATGTAACTCCCCTTCGATCCTGTTTTCAACTTATTTTCTCAAATTAAATTATTTCCTTTATGTGCTATAGACTTCCTTCTTTCCATTCTACCTTCATACTGTCTCCCCAATATCTTCTGTATCCTCTCATATTTTCCAGTCCCACTTTATTTTGCCTTTCCCATCCTTTACCTTTGCATTTCCTGCACTTCTCCCTTCCTCTGTGCCCTCCCATTCGCTTCCTCCTTCAGCCCTCTCATTTTCTAGAATAATTGATTTCCTCCATCCTTCCCCTCCAATCAATTTATTTGACCAGCTGTAAGGTATGCAGCAGTGTGCTCACTAGTGACACAGTGCTACACTGTAAAGGTAAAAAACAAACTCCACATTTTCTCAACAGCTGCCATCAGTGACAGCAATCAGTATTAGTAGTCTGATTACACAAGACTTCAGACTTGTTTGGACTGTCTGAAGGTTCTGTCATGGTCTTTTAGTTTTAGCGTTTGGTTGGGTTTTTTTTTCCCAATAGTGGAGACATGCAAGGTTTAGCAACCACTGCTTTGTTCAACTATAACATCAAAGAAAACGGAGATAACCCCCAAAGTCTAATATGTCATATTATTTTCCACACACTTTGCCCAGTACCTGCGAGAATAAAATCCAATCAATCTCATTCTGAATTGAAACAAAGCTCTTCCAGCTCCTTACAGATCAAGCAGATCTGTGATCTGTCCAACACTTCCATTAGGCATTTAAGAGAAAACTGCTTTATTTTGCAATAATAAAGTACTTATGTACTGCAGAACTTCTCCACCTCCTCATGGCAAACCTCTGATCAGTTTTCAAAGTCTGCAATGTTTAAAACAGGAGAAGCCAAGTAATTCTCCTTGTTTGCCATGATGTTAAAAGATGTTAACACCTTAGGTCTTAAAGAGACGCAAGAACTGCAGCTCTACATGTTAGAAACCTGAATTAATTTAAAAAGCCCCACAATCATCATTGGGACTTTTGCAAACAAAGTATTACAATGTCATTTAACAAGGTGACAGTGAGTAAGTATTTGCAAAATGAGGCTCTGCACATATTGTGTCAACAGCAAGCAGCTGCTTGAGCGATCTACAAAAATCCTCCCTTAGCTCATTTTGTGAGAAGGGTTTTCATTTCTTGTTTTAGACCTCTGCCCACTCCACAGCCTGACATTTAATTATGAACTCTCAAGAAGCCTTTCCTCCCATGTAAAAAGTTCCTTCGAACAAGGTCTTTGACAAAAGGACAAAAGGTCCCCATGATTTTTGCCTGTCTTTTATTAAATCGTGAGCTCATGTAAGCAAACCTGGTCATCTGGCAGGATAAACTGCTCTGTTACACTGTCACTGTCAGACACCCTGCTCTCCAGGAAGCACACAGGCTTCAGATCCTCCTGACAATATATAGTCCTCAAGCTGACCTGGACAGACAACTTTCATTTCCTTTTGGAATCCTAAAAAGTCATTATGGTACTGATGCTCCTGTTTCTGGATATTTTTAAATCTTAAAAATTAGATAAAAGATTTCATGTTACAAAGATTACTGAGAGTGTCTGATCGTGCCAGACAATCTCACACACACATCTGCTTATCATTTACAAAAGTAATGGCACATTAATGAGGAAAACAACTTCTGAAAAAGAAATTATTGTCATTTTAAGACTTTTACTTTTTTTTTTCTCAGTAGCAATGTTCACGATCTAGAAGTCCTATAAAAACAAAGACTTCTACAAAGCACACAATTATTCAAAAGATGCTGATATTCGAATGATCTAAGAAGAGTTCTCATTGCTAGTGTAACTTTGGGAGATTTTTGCTTTTTGTTTGTTGAATTCTGAAGATATCACAAAAATATTGCCTTTGCACTTGGGAGAATTTAGGAGCCAAAAGGCAGCATTGTAATAGCGGACCTATAAAGCTCAGCTCTGAAAAAATTAAGACCCATCGAAGGACTCCAAAGTCTTATTTGGTGATGCAACAAAACAGACACTTGCACCTAAACTGATTTTCATTTACATTCATAACTTCACTGCAGCTTAAACCCTACTGAGTTTGAGAAGCTACTTATATTTAGGCTAGTTTAAAAGTTTAATATAAAACTGATCTGTGTGTCAGCACTTGCCTCCTTACTGGCTAATGAATAAAAGTTGTCTGTCAGAAATCCTTAGTGTTACCTTGTTGCCTTCTTGGATATTCCATCTTCTCTGCAAAGCCACAGAATGCCACAGAGCAAGTTCAATAAAAGAATTTCATAACCCAAATTATCTCCCAACTTTAGGATACCTTGCACGTTGAACTGTTCTGTTTATATGTACCTGCACATGTGAAAATTCTGCCATAAACAAACTACAGAAAAAGCATATGTAAATAGTGTGGCAAATTAAATGCAGATGACTTTAAAAATTATCAATAAAGCAGGTTGTGGCACTTCAGTTTCATGTGCTCAAATTTTATTGAGCACTCCAATTTACGTGTTGTCATCATTAGAGTTAATATTTACATGCTCCAATCACACTAAACGAGCAGGTCCTTAATTTCAGTGATTTTCCAGCAGTTGCTCTAATTTCTGCCTCTTCACTTGTAGCTGGCAGTTGTTCTCTTTATGCTACTGAGATGTCACCATCCAGCTGGGGAGGTGTATGTACACTTCTTCCATATCACTGACATGCAGTAAACGTTCTTATTTCCCTAAGCCTTTCTTCTTCCATTTTAAATCAGAGGAGTAGAAATACAAGGAATTAACAATATGAACATGCCTATAATCACTAGCAAAACCACACAGCCTGAGATGTTCAAGTGAAAGGAATACATGAAATGAAGTGGATGATTCATAAAAAATGAGATTGAGATTACTGCCTATTGAGATTGCTATCACATAAAAGACACAGACGACATGATGTTAATATCTATTTACATTAAACGCAGAGCTATTTGCTTCCATTTGTGCCTCATCTATGCTAAACCCTCCAGCTATTGAAAATAGCATACTTGCATCTGAGCAACGACATAGATGGCAATGGTAGTAATAGCACTACTATGTTATAGACATTTCTAGACACAACCCTCATCTTACATTAGTCCACCTTATCCTTGTTAAGACGGTTTGTTGCATCCTATTTCTGCGATTGGGTTCAAAAGGGCAGACCCCTGCACACATCACAAACTCCCCTCAAAAGAGTTTAGTGTTAAAACCCTTTAGCACACTTCATGTTGTACAGCACATTTCGAAAGTAGTAAGAACAACTGATGGTGATCACAGCGAATTTTGTAAGACAGTAAAACAGACAACTAGAAAATGTGAAGACAGCAATTTATGGGGCAGATGATAGCGCAAAGCTCTCATTCTGCCACCGTGTCTGTAATGCAGTTGATCTCCAGGACAGAAACTCTGGTGTCAACCAGCTTATGTCAGCATTTTGTTAACAGCGAGTCCGTGAACAAAAGCTTTGGTGTCTGCTTTTGGACAAATCTATCCAGTCATTTTCCCAGCATGGGAGCTGGATTTTTTGACAGGCAATCCTGAAGCTGGAACAGAGAAACCTGAACATTGTCATAATTGTGCAGTACCTGCTTCTGACTGCTGGAGATCACCAACACAAGCGATGGTTGAAAGGTCCTAGATAATCTTCCAAGAAAAGAGATCTGTTTCAAAGCCTCGCATGCCAGTTCAGTTCTGCATCCAGAGACAGCCTGCACCAAAACGTCTATAATCATACTTTCACAGCCTACATACATTGAAGGAGACAGGATCAGCTCTTATACAGCAGGCAAGTTCAATGTTGTCCAAAGCTGGGTTTAAAATTTATTGCATGATGACTCTTCTTCAGAACACACTGAAAATACTACAATGGGAAGAGGGAGCCCTCTCTTCTTTCATTCACAAAACAAAGAAGAAGAAGAAAGTTAAGTAGTGGCATCCCCATTTTTATGGAAAATAATCATTAACTCTGTGTCATTATTATACAGCTAAATCCAACACTTGTGGCACTTCAAAGATGAGCTGACAAAGGCTGACAGCAAGTGCAACAAGGGACTGTATTGTACATCCCCGCAAGTATTTTACATTTCCCTGAAACAGCACTGCAGGCACTGTGCATTACTCTGACTGACCCTGAGCACAGAGCAGCAGCCGAGCTCCCGCCGCGGGGTGCTGCCGGGGCAGGGACTCAAATGGTCTCCAACAGAGCCATCATGCGGGAACCAGGAACTTCCTCCCAACAACAGTCTCCAAATAGGTGAGAAATGAAGGAAAAGAGGGTCAAACACAAGATGTTGGGAGCTCAGCATGTCTCTGTAGTCATAATGCTCAGGTAAACCGCAGCCTTCCAAGGGCTCCCGAGCGTACAGGTAGCTTGAGTTTAGGTAAAGTAATAAGGTCTTAACGTTCAGCATTTTAAAAGCTTCACCGCTGCCAGCAGTCAAAAAGGTCCTTTCCCGTCACCAGATAGGTCGCAGTTTAGCAGCTGAAGGGAAAGCACATTTGTTTGAACAGTTAATTTGTTCTCCTGAGGGCTGAAAGCCCTCTCAAGAAGCAGCTCTTTGTTTTGGAAACAAAACCACCAACCGCGGGAGGGGGAAGAGTACCCACGGGACGTGCGGATGCTGGAACCACGTTAACCCGGATACTGCGGCAGTACCTGCTAACGCTTCAGGAAACAAGAGAGTCTCTGAAGAGAAATTCTCTCATGTTATCGCAGAGGTGAGAATTTTGCTGAAGCAAATACAGACCGATGCACTACTGTGATCCGCCGACTTGAAGTAACTGTTTATTTTCTCTGATCTCATTATACAAAAGGAAGGAACCATACAAAATGTGTAAAATCAAACATGCCTTATTTCCCCCCTCGGCTCAGACTCCACGTGCAGCACAATGGCTGGCATACCTGGGGCAGCACTCATGGCAGGGCACGAAAGCACTACAGGTGCCTCAAGTTACTACTCTCACTACCGTGTTGCATGTTTCCACCTATAAGCCTGTGTTAAAACCCGGCTTGGGCACAGCCTCCAAACATAAGCATCATCAGCGCCTGCGGCTGACAGGGCTGGCGTCGCCCCGGCAACCGAGCAGGGCCCCAGCGCCGCCGCCCGCTCCCCGACGTGAGGCGGGCAGCAATGAGGGCCCCGTGCTGGCCGAGCCTGCCGCGCGGGCGGCACCGACCCCCTTCGCGCACCGGCCTCTGTCTCCGGAGGTTTGTAACACGGCTGGGAAATGTGTCCCTGACAAAGCACGGCACAAGAGGGTCGGGCTCTGCTGATTTTCCCCTTCCCTTGCCGTCGTTTACAAGGCAGAACTAAAATGAAACTTCTCGGTACAGAATGTCAGAAACCGAGGGGAAGCTCGCCCACTGTGAAAGAAAAATTCAATGTCACCTATGGGTGACCCTGTTGGAGACCAGCGTGCAGGAAAGAGACCTGGGGATCCTGGCAGACAGAAGGATGAGACCATGAGCCAGCAGTGTGCCCTTCTGACCAAGAACGCCAACAGCAACCTGGGTTGTAACAGAAAATGTGTGGCTAGTAGGAGAGAGGTTCTTCACCTCTGCTCTGCCCTGGTGAGGCTACACCTGGAGTGCTGTGTCCAGTTCTCAGCCCCACGGTTCAAGGACAAGGAACTGCTTGAAAGAGTCCAGCAGGGAGCCACGAAGATGCTGAAAGGAGTAGAACATCTCCCTCATGAGGAGAAGGCAGAGGGAGCTGGGGCTCTGTAGCTTGGAGAAGAGACTGAGAGGTGTCTGCATTCATGTTCATAAATTTGTGAAGGGCAAGTATTGGGAGGATGGAGCTAGGCTCTTCGCACTCATGTGCAATGACAGGACAAGATGGGTGGAATCTGGAGCATAGGAGGTGCCATGGGAACAGATGGGAAACACTTTTTCACTGTGAGGGTGACAAAGCACTGAACAGGCTGCCCAGAGAGGTTGTGGAGTCTCCTTCTCTGGAGACATTCAAAACCCACCCGGATGCACTCGTGTTCAGCCTATTCTAGGTGATCCTGCTCTGGCAGGGAGGTTGGACTGGATGATCTTTTGAGGTCCCTTCCAACCTCTAACGTTCTGTGTGCTTCTGTGATTCTGGGACAAACTGCTAATTCACGCTATTTAACTGCTCTTCATAATCCAAGCAGAGGTGTAAATAAGAAAGATAATAAAATCTGATGAGAGATTAATGGCCAGCTGAAGCAGTAATTCCTTTTCAAAGAAATATAATCAACAGATTTATGATGTAGAGTGAAGGAGTTACCACAATTTAATGGATAATGGAGTATGGGCCAAATCCTGCTCCCAGCTGTACTAAATGCATTTTGTTCTAGATTCAGACTAGAACTTTTATGCAGTTTTAATGTATTAATTTTTCCGGTAGCATTCCTTGGCCTGTAGAAGAGATACACAAAGCTATGTAGTTAGTAAAAAACTGAAATAAACTATGTCAGGAACATAAATTTATGGAGGAAAGAAATGGAATAGGTATTCGCATTGCTTATAACTGTATTTGTTCATAAAGCAATCAGCAATTGTTGTGGTAGAGGACTAGAAGCACTGGGCTGAGGAGGGGGCTGGGGACAGCTAAGCCTCTGGTGCAAGCCAAACACACAGCAGAAGCAAGGCTGCAGCTGCCATTCTGGGGCTCACTGAGGGAGAAAGACTCCAACCTTCCTAGGTCCCAGTGCAGCACCAGAAGCAACTGCAAGGAGTTGGTTTGGGTTCCATGGAAATTTTACGTCACCTTGGAGTAACTGGAAATCTTTTATTTACAGATAATCCACCTTCCAGCAGGAGGACACATAAACCCCTGGGTGGCTGACTAGTTGTGGGAATTGGGAGAGTATGAGTCTTTCCATAAAACACAAGGACATTGAGAGATTAAATGAAGTACTGACAAACAAACACAGAACTCAGCTGTGGGTGTCACTGAACAATGAATCGAACTATTAAAAAAACAAAGTGATCAGTTGTCTTCAGGTTAAGGTCACAAATTTGTACAAAAATAAGGGGAATATTTAAAAGCATTAATTGAAGAGAAATTAGACCTCCAAAAAAATCAAATTGATTAAAAATCTGGTATGATGATTCATGACTGAAGTGTTTAAAGTCTCTAAATACATCCAGTCAGGAAGAACAGCAAGCTGAGCTCGGGCTGGGGAGGGAAAGCACGCTTCAAATTATTCACACATCAGACATCCTGGAATGGATTAAAGTCCTACCTGACAGCAGCAATCATTAACATTTGCTACAGAGTACCATATTAGATCAAAGAGCACAATTTAACATGTATGATACAGAGAAGAAAAATGCATTATCCAAGGGGACATCAGTCTGGAGGACTAGGCTAGTTTTCTTACACTGCCATTGCTAAAATATCTCTAAAGAAGGTGTAAATGATCACCACTTGGTTACATTTCCTGTGTACTGACACAGCTCATGCCCAACAAGACTTATCCATAAGCATAAACGATAACTGGACTTCTTAACTGGGTTGATATGGAACCCAACAAATTGTAATTCCATTCTGATTCCAAGAGAAGACTGCTTTGCTTAAAAAGTCATTCTGAGTAACAGGAAAAGTGAAAGCTGCACTACAAAGTGTATGGATAAACTTACATTTAAAAGAGAGCTGAAAAGCACTAATAAAAAGAACTCTGGCAAATGGTGAAGCACAATAATAAAGAAATTTAATCTATCAGTGAAGCATACACCCATATCAAGACTTAAAACATCAATAAAAATGATTATGCAGTAAGTATTCCTGTTTATATCTGGAAAAACAGAAGATACGTGGATATGCTACACAGTTCATTTAGCAGGGTTTTATCCCTGCAGTAATTAAAGAAAACCAGTCACTGATGGTGAGTTTTTAAGTGAGCAAAACGTTTCATCCAGTTCTGCAAGAATTAGCTGATTTCTAATACACCTTGGCACACTGCAGAAATTGCAGAATAATAAAGGATGCTCTTTGGGCAAAAATTGTGAGGTGCAAACCAAATGGATTCCGTAGCTGCAACTCCTGAGCAAAACAACAAGCAGCTGCCAAGTGCTCGAAATATAAGGATCTGGAAGAAGAAAAAAAAAAAAGTAAAGTAATTCACCTTGTTTTTATAAACATGTTTTTAAGTCTTCTCAAAAAAAAAAAAAATACTATCAGCTTTAGCTGACAAAAGAATATATATCTCTCTGTGAGACATTTAATTTTGAAGCACACAATGTTCTAATAAAAAAAATAGCACTGTGCTGAATTAAAGTGGCACATTTAAATGTGCTAAATGTGCACATTACTATGCTAGGCTGACAACTCTAAAAGTTACTGTTAGACATTCATTGCTCACTAGAGCTGCTGATACTAGAGATCTTTGAACAGCTGTTCTTGGCCCTATACAATTCTGGAGCACTTTTACCAGAAATTTAGCAAAGACACACATTAGTTTTGCAGAGTTGTGAATACAAAAAGCTGTTGGGAATTTTGATTGGAGTCTTCTATACTAGAAAGCTCTGGAAAAGTCCATATAAAGGGATAATCCACTCAGCATTTTCTATGAGAGCTAACAGAGATCCTGGTTGTATAAACTACTATCAAGAAGGTCTAACTAAATTGTATTATGCTTGTATGAAATTAATGATGCTGTTCTTCAAGTAGTCTCCAGTTCCTGAATATGTACTTTAAAAGAGTTTTTTAAAGATATGCGGGGGTGGGGCTGGGGTGTTTTAAAAAAAAAGAACTACAAAATCCCCATATCCTGGTTAGGTTCCTTGCCCTTCTAGAAAGAAATTCTTGATTCAGAGAAACTGCCAAACCGCCTTTTCCCAAGAGAAAAAAACAACCCACCACAAAACAACAAAACCAAAACAACAACTTAACTCTGAGACACTTCTAAAGAGCAAATATTTTGCCTTTTAAATACACCTCATTGCACCAGATGGTGTGTAAAGATATATTTTTAAGTGTTCCTGTGGATGAATACTCCCACATATTCCTTACAATAGCACCTTCATCACTGTTCAAATCATCAAGACACACTCAAAGGCACACAATTGCAAACTTAGTCATGCAAAAGAGTAGCAAAGTGGAGTAATCAAGAACAAAGAATGCCATTCAGCTGCATAAAACTCCTAGGCTTGTTAACATCCCCGGTAGCAGCGCCACTATTTAGTACTTAGCGCTTTTACCGAGATCTAGAAAAACACACAAAAACCCCAGCATACCAAACAGAAGCAAGTTTTGAAGCTGCACATCTTTATCCAACAGACCGGAAAGACGGCCTCGACGTAGTTCATGTTTTATTAACACTTTTTAATGCACCCAGTTCTTTAAGGACTAAAGCACAAGCTTCTTGCTGCTCTGGGCTGGCCACAGCTTCACTGCCACTTGCGTTATCTCCTGTCGATGGCGGCTCTGTTATCATTTGTGCAACACCAATTACATTAGTGGGGTTTTGCCTAGTTTACAACGCAGTGTAGGAGGAGAACAAGCCTTATGGTCAGATTTTCAGCTGATCTCAATGAAGCTCAATTACCCTGCGTGCAGCTATGCAGATTTCACAGCAGAGAAAGCTCGACCCATCTCCTTCACTCAGCAACAATGCCAAATTTAGCTCGTTTCTTCTAATCTGTCTCTAAAATTTACCCTTAAGTTTCTACAGAGGGAATATTCTGCTGGTACAGTAACTCCTCCATCATGCCAAACTTACCTTAATTTTTTTTTCTTCCCCATTTTTAATTAGCCTTAGCGTAAAAGCTGTATTAGAATGAGCACTTTGCTGTAAATTAAACTTCAAAATTAAAACTAAACCACAAACAGCAATTCCCAGAGACCTAAAAGACTGACCTAAGCTACAGTCAATACTATCTTCTTTCACAGTCAGCCAAGTTGTCGGTACAAAGTAATCCTTCAATTGCATACAAAAGTGTTGTCACATCATACCTGACTTGCCCTATGAAACCAGAAGAAATTTCCTCTGAGCCTCAAATGCCAAGCTGCTGGTCCTTGGCAATGCTATTGAGGCCACATGGGAAATGGTCAAAGAAACACATTCACTGCTTTCAATACCGCTTACCGGTGTTTCACTGTTTAAGCAGATTATTCATCTCACAGCATAATACCTCCTAGCCTCTGTCTCCCAAATACAGATAAATGCATAAAATCCACACAGAGAACTGAGCACATAAGCTCTAGCATGCAGAACTCTGTACACTTCTGCCATGTTCACTAGAAGTGGATCAAAAATGACAGTGAAGGAGAAAAAGTCCAATATTTTTTGTTCCCTCAACAGTCTGTTGCACACGGCTGAAAAACAAGATAGTCAGGTAGCTGGTTATAGCTTTTCACATTCTCAGGAGGAACGTCTACTGCCTTGAGTGCTGCCATAAGGTTAATTTAGTGAGGATCAACTGAAAAACTAGGAATGATTAACAGAAAATCTGCCATAGTTAAATTCTTAACTGCCATACTTTATTTCTAGAAATACAGCTCTACAAATGTGCACTAAATAATAAAGGAACGCCATCAGGAAAATAAAATTAAAAGTTCCTGCCATCGCTATGCATTTTTCTTTCCAGTAACTTCTTGAAGGCCCAGATATAATCTCTGCTTTCATCTTTCTTTGTCTAGTTTGTGCTGCAACAGTAGTGCTGTTTCAAGATCTTTAAGGTTTTTTATTTAACTAGCAAAGGATGCCGGAAAGCAGCACATCACAGAATGCAGAACATGAAAAAGAGCTTTGAAATTGTTATGCCTTTAAGAAGGCTGCTGAGTAATAATGCTGGTTAAATTATGCAAGGAACACTGCATTCTCCCACAGACACACATTTAATATCTCCTGAGGTTTGGTGTATTACATAGTCGAATGGAAAATGTGAAGATTCTTTTATAAGATTTCTTTGTAAAAATGCTCCTGGAGATAGTAACGGTTCCACAGAGAAGAGTTTTGTGATGGATAATTTTTCATCTACATAGTATCAGTATTAAAATGGAAAGTAAGTTCATAAAAGTTTTTGTTTGGTTCATTTTTGTTTAAACTCGGCCCCCCCAATGATTTGGAGGGCCAGCTCCCAGCCACAAGAGCACTCCTTGTTTGTGCAGCACTTTCCAGACAAGGAGCTGCACCTCTTCATTCTCCACTGACACAAAATTTTGCCTTTTCAGCCATGGCACTTCTACCATGTGAGGCATTTTTGCTGAAGCCTTTCATAGAAATGTCCAGAACACAAAACCTCTCATCCAAACGCAAACACTGAGCTACAATAGCAACTTGAAGCAGAATTTCTGTTTAGTTGTTTATTTTCCCTCAGTGACACAGTGGTGTGTCTTCTGTCTCCCCAGGATGTGCAACAGACACACCTTAGGTCTTACTGGAATAATAATCACTGAGCAGTGATGTAAACAGGAGTCTAAAGAAGAAAGCTGTGTAAATCCAAACTAAAAGATTATAAAACTTTACTGAAGGTCCAGCTAAGTATCTCTTCTCTGCACACGAGCTGGGGATTTTTGCCTCTTCAAAAGACTCTGCACAAACTGCAATAGTTTGCAGAGATCCAAGTGACTTAGGTGTGGATATTCTCCTCTTTCTTTTCTTAGAGAAGCATTTGTTAAAGACCCAGCCCTTTGCCAGAGGCAGCATACTGATCGATGCATCCTCTGGCCTCGCAAAATTTAATGTCAAGGAAGAAACAAGCCATGAGTATTCTGAGGAGAGAGCAACAGAAAGCAGGAAAGCTTACAGCAGCTTTTGGAGAATGGCAAAAGGTAAGGAAGATGGCAAAATGTAAGGAAGGAGAAGAAAAAGGAAGCGAGGGTTTCCAGGGACCATGCTGGGGCTGAATCAGACTGATAATTTGTTTTGAAAAGAAAAGGGGTGGGAAGGGGAAATCGCAGCTCTGCAGAAGAAAATGGCAAACTTCCACTGACTTTAACAGGCGAGCATTCAACCCAAGCAAGCTGAACAAACCCTGTAAACTGAACTTACATCCCTGCTGCAGCAGTTACTCAAAAAAAAAAAAAACCAAAAACCAAAACCGAACAAAATCTTGTTTTTCGTGAGGAGACCCAAGTTGAATATAATTCCACTTTACTCATATTTATTAAACACTAACAACATGATTCACGACACCATTGAAAAGGCACTTATAAGAGCTGCAGAACTCCCACACAGAACAGGATTCAAGTAATCATTATTAGCTGTAAATATTAAGAAAAAATATGAAGTCTAATGCTATTAGTAGAGTAGGACTGATGCAAACAGAAAGTACAGCAAGATGTGAAGTGTTAGCTGGGTAATATTGATGCAAGTAAAGACGTTGTACAAATTGAAAAGATGGGCAAGGAGAGAGAAAAAAAGATGCTAGCACACATAAATGAGTATCTGATATGGTATTCTTGGAAATCAATAGGTGTTTTGAGCATGGTGTGAATTTGGTACTAGATACTAAGAGCAGCAAGACAAAAAAGAGGGGGAAAAAGTGATATTAAGGGTAGAATCTGTTTTCATTTATAATGCAACTGCAGAAAGTGGAATTTATATTTTACAGAACTGACTGCCTAGACCCAAGGAAGAACACAAGACAAGCGAAGTGTCTCTGATCAGCATAAAGGTCTGAAATTGACAAGCAATTGATCCTTATTCAAACCAGGTNTGGGGTCTGAAGAGCAGAGTAAAGGGGCAGAATCACCTCCCTTGCCCTGCTGGCCATTCATTACCAAACACTAAAACTTAAATCACTGTGTATGCCAAGGTTGTCATTTTCCTGACATTATGCTCATGCATGTGAACATTGAAAACTGAAATTGTATGTAGGAAGAGCCATGGGGAAAGAGTTAGGACAAGTCTATTTCGATTGAACAGGACATTTTAGCTTAAAAAATATTAAAGAGCTGAAAAAATCTACTTCTTTTCATGTAATGTAGTCAGCCCTTTTGCTTTCTTGCCAATATCTCAAAATGAATAAGCCACGTGGTTGATACAGGTAAAAATTATGTTGTTGTATTTAAAAGAAATTAAAACATTAACTCAATTTCAATTAGCCTAATTATTCCTGTACGAAATCCGGTTCATCCACGTGTGCATTAAGAAAAGGGTTTTATATTAATGTACATCTGTCATAAACAGCACAAGTCTAAATGGTAGAATATATTTGCATCTTTTTTCAGGACTGCTGTAGAAGAGAAGAAGAAGAAGGGAATTATTGATGCATTCAAACAGTGTGCATCTTGCTTTGTAATGTAATCTGTTTTTCTTTTCCTGAACACCTACACAGCTTATGTTCCTAGCTAGTACTGTCTAAAGAATAAATATGGACCCAGGGTATCAACTTCCAAATCAAAACTTACAAGAAGCTGTTTGCAGATTTGCATTTTGTTATTTCAGACCATGATAGCTCATGTTTTTGCTTCTTGAGACACTTAAACCAGCTGAAAGGATTTTTGTTTCTAGAGTTCATATCTAAAGGTCCAATAAAGCTACCGTATCTGTTAATGCAAATTCTTTCCCTGCAGACTTCCATAATGGAGTCAGGAGCTATTAAAACAAATACAGAATAGAAGACAACATTTCCTTCTGGAAATGAAAAGCCTGTTGCACTGACTGTATCCACGATGATCCCACAAATATGCAAACCAAGAAGAATCAGAGAGAGCAGTGGCATGCAAGCTGATGAACCTTTGTATTCCAGGGACCTGCCATTGGGGAATATGCTTTAGCTCGGAAAGAACAGTGAGTCTTTCAAAAAATTCTTGAATTCACTGTCTTAAAACTGCACATAACCACAAAATATTTCTGAGATGCAAAGGGAGGCCACAGACAGCAAAGAAACAAAAGCAGGTCTATGATTTGACGTGCACAGATGGCACAGCAGGGATGAGTGTCTGAAGGATGATTAATGCACTGCCCCAGTGATAGAACTTACCCTTGGGTCACAGAGCAAGGAAGGGCATGGAAGGAGAGGACAAAATTTCATGGAAGGACATCTCAGAATCACAGAACCTTAGAGGTTGGAAGGGACCTCCAGGGATTATCGAGTCCAATCTCCCTGCCGAGGCAGGATCCCCTAGGGTAGTTCGCACAGGAATGCATCCAGGCAGGTTTTGAAAGTCTCCTTCCACAACCTCTCTGGACAGCCTGTGCCAGTGGTCCGTCACTCTCACTGTAAAGAAGTTTCTCCTATGTTCCAGTTTGTAGCTGTTGCTCCTTGTCTTATTGTTGCTGACCACCGAAAAGAGATTGGCCCCATCCGCTGCACACCCACCCTTCAGATACTTGCACATATCTGAGGGGAAGGAAGAAACAGGCAAGTGGTCAGCGTCAGTATTTGTTGAATGAAGAAACTCATTGTCTGCATTCTGAGAGGGCTGGAAGGCTGAGCTGCTCGAGTTCAGCTCCTGCAGCTATGGGCTCTTTTATAAGCAAGATGCATTCCTCTCAAGTAAATGGAGCGTAGTGAGTACCTACAGTCCTCTTCATTTAACTTTGTTTTGCAACAACTTTGGGCAGTGTGCTTATGAATTAAGGACCAATCTTTTCCCAAGTGGGAAAAGTGATTTTTAAATGAAGTGACTTATTAGAGGTGGCTTATACAAACAAGTCACACAGTGAGATAATAGCACAGCCAGAAAAAGAATTATATGGGTCTTCTGGGACCAGGCTGGTAGGGATGAATTTGTACAGGAACAGCAGCTGAATGAAACCAAACCCAGTGGGGACAGACACCATCCTAACTAGTGAAACACTAGACTACAATCATCATTACTCGTTTAAGTATGGATCTGAAAGGCAGCAATTTAATTCTGCATGTCAAAGTCCTCCAGGATTTCTCCCTGATGCTCTGTTTGGCATAGTTTTCTCAGTTTGCACAAACATTTTCTACTGCACAAACATTTTCTACTATCTGCAGCTAAGGACAGTCCTCATTCTGAACGGCAATAACCTGCTCATAACTAGGGGGGCTTTTGTCAATTTCCAACTGTTCAGCAGCCCAGAGCATCTAAATAATCACTGAGAACTCTGAGACCAAGGAGTCCATCACAGAACACACCTGTACTGGAGGCAGACTGTTCCTCAAGGCTGGTATGAACACCCAAAGTACCTAAGCAGTATTTCAGATCTCACTACTACCTTTCATAGGACATTCAAAGATACACACAAAGAATAGCAAAAGAAAAAACAGTAAAATTATCTTAATACTTTAAAATCTCAATGAGTTTCTCTGCAAAGAGAATCATGCCTCATACAGGCTGGTCATACTGCTCCCTGCTTTTCAGGAAAGCATTGGAAGTTTCAGGCAAAAAAGACAGTATAAAATTGCCAAAACTGAAGAGAATGGAATTAGGTAATATAATCTTGAACTCCACTGTTTCCCTCTTTCAATTCACATTATGCTTACTAACATCACACCATTGTTCTTTCTAAGTACATATTCCAAATAACTGTGTAGAAAAGAGCTGTTTAAAAAGTGCCTATATATGGTCTCATGGGACAACCACAGTATTGGGGGGAGAAGGCTATGGTTTTGGGGGAGTTATTTGTTTGGGTTTTGTTTGTTTGTTTAAGTTTAAAAAGCCTTATCAATGTCACTTGCACATTTAAAAATTCTGTGTTCTTCTGGAAAGCAGCAAAGAAGGGATTCAGGTCTATGCAATAAATCTGCTATCCATTAGACACTATTTCTTTAAATGTTCCTTGCATCTTGTAGATAATACAAGGCAAATAAAATTGCTTTTATGCACCATGTGTAGTTCTATTATTATTATTTTTTGTGTAATTAAAAGCAAGCAAGCAACCAACCAAAGCCACCAACTGTTCTTACTGCAAGCTTCCTCTCACCTTTCTAGTAAATGGAAGACACATACATGTTGAGAATGGTGACAGTGCTTTGACGGTAGTAGGTTTCTCTTTCTAAGTTGGTTAGAGAGCAAGGAAGAAAGTGTAACAGGAGTGGGTCAAGCCAGTACCAACTCTAAAATCATGCTTTAGAAATATTTATGTAAGTAGCACTTGAATAAAAAGTGACCCCTTGATGAAAATAAATATCTTGTACTAGTGGGAGGTGTCCCTGCCTATGGCAGGGGGTTGGAACTAGATGATCCTTGAGGTCCCTTCCAACCTTACCATTCTATGATTCTATGATTCTATGATCTTCCAACATATTATTGCTAATATGTGCATTTGACTAAAGTCATGTTTAAAATAGGTAACTATTACAACCCATGCCACTGGATTTGCTTACAAAACCAGCATGTTTAACTGTTGAAGTTCACTGCTTTGCTTTTCTGGGGCTGTCCTACAGGTGGAAAAGGTCTTCAAAAAGAAAAAAACCCAACACCCCTGCACCTGTAGCACAAAGTTGGAATCATAGAACGGTAAGGTTGAAGGGACCTCAAGGATCATCTAGTTCCAACCCCCTGCCATAGGCAGGGACACCTCCCACTAGTACAGGTCACTCAAGGCCTCATCCAACCTGGCCTTGAACACCTCCAGGGAGGGAGCAGCCACAACCTCCCTGGGCAACCTGTGCCAGTGTTATTCAGAGAAAGAGCATTTCTCCCATGTCTGATTACATCGAATGTCCAAGAAAGAAAAAAATAATGAGCAATATATAGCATAACTAAGTCTTAAAATTTATAGAACATAAATGGAGCTGTACAACAGAGAGCCTGACCTCTCTGTGGCAGCACACAGAGCTTAAAGTAGACTCTCATAGTTCAATACTTTTATCTCTTCTTCACTGTATGATGCTTCTTGGCAACTCCACAGTTCAGTGCATTTCACACACTGCAGAATATAGAAATGGAGGAATAAAAGATACATCACACAAAAGAGAAGTCAGGTGGCAGCTATGCCAACTTAGGGCAAGAAAAGGAAATGATATAAAAATTCAAGACAGGCAAATTCCCAGGTAAGGAAGAAACTTGAAGAGTAGAACATAAGTGAAGTGCAAAGAAGCAATAGAGAGAATAAATGCATCTCTATGGATGGGTATAAAAAACAAGGAAGAATTTGTGATCAGAGAAGGAAAAAATGGATGATGACAAAGTGCAGCTGAAGGACTAAAGAAGCAGGTAGGAATGGGTAGGAGCCAGAAATGCAGCATAGGCAGATTCTGCAGATTTTCTTTTCTATCAGTTCATGACCTTGCAAAGTAGGAAAAAGGAAAACAAACCACATCTGTCTTCACACCAGCCTAGGCAGAAACCTCTACTCTTCTTTAACCCACTGCTGCATTCCTTGTGCAGACCACTGCAAAAGACAGACAGCTTTTCTGGTATTGGAAAGCTTAGTATCTCAAGGAACCCAAAATGGGCTTCCACTGATGGAAGGTGACAGCATTCACACAGGGCAACCAGTCATAGCAGAACTCTAACTGGTTGCTCCAACAGTCTTGCTACTGCTTGCTCTTTTTAACCTAGCAGAGGGGTGACAAGTCTACTACACCTACTATCTCATTATCCAAGTGTGACTCTGGACTCTGTATACTACCTGCTGCTGGCTTACAGATTTGCTCTTCTCAATCGATTGCATTCCCCAGTTTTACTACTTCACACAAGTGATAAACCTGTCTCTTGAAAAGACTGTATATTTTGTCTGTGAGATTATTCATTCCTTATCAGTTCCATGTAGAGAGCGCTTTTATCAGTCACCTTGCACTGGGATAAAAAATATCTTGTTGGCAGTTGATCTAGTGAAAGTATTAGAAGAACCATCTCAAAGTGGCAGGTTACTCTGAAGTTTGATCAGCTAACACAAATAACAGACTCAACTGACTACTGCTGCAAGCTTGTGACTCCATGAAACATATAAGATACAGTTCCTTTGAGAAGGCAGGAAGGGAAGAGAATATTGGACATTGCAAAATTCTCTGCCTCAGTTCTGGAAAAAGACTTGAAATACTTTTTCCGTTGTTAATGGCTTTTTCACTTTTCTAGAAACTCGCTGTAAGTCCATACAAGGACAAAATTAACACTTCAGAGTAGATTACATCAAGTTCATCTAATGAATGAAGGTAGCTAAGAGTTACTCTGGCATCACAACATAAAACTACATTGCTTAAATTTGCTTCTGTCAGGGTAGGTTTTGTTTAATCTACAGTCCACAGTAATGCAGCAAAAGGACAGGACTGAGAAGAGGTTAAAGTCATCTACTTATCAGAAGTCATTTAATAAAAAGTAAATTGTAATGGTAGCTGGAGGGAAAATCAAATAGAAGAAATGAATTCGGGCTCTGCAATCGAAGCTGCAGTTCCATTGATTAATGTCTGCTAAAATAAACTGCTGGACTGTAGACTTTCTCATTTATCGGCTGCCCCATGTTTTGGTTGCTATGATATCCTTCTAAAGATATGTGGCAATTACTCATCTGAGAGTTGCAGTCAGGCAAAGGACAGAACGAGCACAAAAATCCTAATTAAAAAGGATGATTAACAAATAACCCTTGCTGAATGATTTTTGTGCCTTTGCTGAAAAGCTCTCGCAAAACCTTTGCACTCTTTGACAGTAAAATTCTTATTCTGCCCCATTAACGTAACGATTTCCCTGTCCCCTGATTAGACAGGGATGAGCATTTTCAGCAGATACAGTGACTGGGAAGTATCAAATCAGCAGAGGTGGAGTCACCTTTTGCACAGATGGGCTCAGAAGCAATGAAGAGCACAAGCATTCTTACAAATTTATTAAGAAGAGCATCAATTTCCCCTCCTCCTGCCCTCCATTCAGTGCTGTCCTTACTGCCGTTAAGCACATTTCAACCACCTCTGACCAGTACTTCTCAAACCCTTGCTGCACCTACTAATACACCCAGAAACAGCATGCTCTCATCCACCCTGCAAACAGGCTGCATGCTGCCCAGCCCTGGGACAGCTGAGCTGGATGATGCTGGGCACCCAGCTCCAGTTAGTGCTGGCACTGGGCAGCACTGGGCACCAGGCTGCCTTGTGGAAATCTATGTCTTTGTGCCCTAACCTCATGTCGGGTCCACCTGCTTTCATGGGCAGATGTTTGTCAGCCTAGGGCACAGGCTGAAAGTAACAGTGAAGCTCATGAACGTGGAAGTAATGTCACCATTTAGGCTCTAGGAAGTCTTGAGAAGTCTGTTAGGTTGAGAGGGGATCTTATAAGTATTTGAGGGGTGGGTGTCAAGATGAAGGGGCCAGGATCTTTGGTGGTGCCCAGTGACAGGACAAGGAACAACAGGTACAAGCTAGAACACAGCAGGTTCCACCTCAACGTGAGGAGACGCTTCTTTACAGTGAGGGTGATGGAGCAGTGGAACAGGCAGCCCAGAGAGGTTGTGGAGTCTTTTTCTCTGGAGACTTTCAAAACCCGCCTGGATGCATTCCTATGCTCTAGGTGATTCTGCTTTGGCAAGGGAGTTGGACTCAATGATCTCTGGAGGTCCCTCCCAACCCCTAACATTCTGTGATTCTGTGATCCCTGCTGATGATGTGAGAGGAGAGCAACTGCTTTGCTTCAGATCCATCATTAGCTTTACAGTGTGTTCTGGTAAGAAAAAAATGTCCTTTGTCTTGTAAACGGAGCAGGAGAAATCTCTGGCAAAGGTAACCTTATACAGCTATGCAATAAACCACCTTTAAACTAAAGACAATGAATGACTTTAGAGAGATCCTTAAGTAGTTCAGAAAGATTCCCACACACATGAAACCTTTCTCCCAAACAAAAGATGGCTTTTAAAAAACAATCTCATCAGATTGTTAAAGGAAAAAAAAACCAAAAGTGTGTTTTGGAAGAAAAATTCTAGCTCTGATTTGATTTACACCTAATTTTCTTTAAAGCAATACTTAATTCCTTGGGTTTAAAGACAGTCCTATAGTTTCCAGCAAGCCATATTGCCATTATATTATGTATACCTGTCACCAGGCTTTGCTCTTAGGAAACAAGTAGTTATTTTTTAAAATAAACACAATTTTTTGTTGTGTTTAGGCATATGAATATTCCAAGGGGAATTTTACCCTATCCTAAAAAACCCCAAATGGTCAGGAAGACTATACTATGAAGGCTCATTATTTAGCACTATAAGTGACTGATTGAATACTATTTCCCTTACATTTGGGCTGATGAAAAGCTCAAGATGAGGCTGCAGTGTGAGTGCAGCCCAGACTGCAACTGTGTGCTGGGCTGCAGCAAGAGCAGTGTGGGCAGCAGGGCAAGGGAGGGGATTCTGCCCCTTTGCTCTGCTCTCCTCAGAGCCCAGCTGCAGTCCTGTGTGCAGTTCTGGAGCCCCCAACACAAGAAGGACATGGAACTTTTGGAGCAGGTCCAGAGGAGGCCACAAAGATGCTCAGAGGGCTGCAGCAGCTCTGCTGTGAGGACAGACTGAGAGAGTTGGGGCTCTGCAGCCTGGAGAAGTCTTCTAGAAGACCTTAGAGTAGCCTTCCAGTATCTGAAGAGGGGTCTGCAAGAGGGCTGGGGAGGGACTATTTACAAGGTCTTGTAATGACAGGGTGAGGGCCAATGGGCTTAAACTGGCAGAGAGGAGGTTTAAACTGGATGTTAGGAAGAAGTTCTTTACAGGGAAGGTGGTGAAACACTGTAAAGGGTTGCTCAGAGAGATTGTGGATGCTTCCTCCCTGGAGGTGTTCAAGGCCAGGTTAGATGAGACCTTGAGCAATCTATTCTAGTGGGAGGTGTCCCTGCCTATGGCAGGGGGTTGGAACTAGATGATCCTTGAGGTCCCTTCCAACCTAAACCATTCTATGATTCTATTTAACAATTTGTATTTAGCTGGCATTTGGAAAAGTCACCAGATTGTTGTGGAACCAACCCTTATTTGAAAGAGTTATCAACATCATTTTGGAAATTAAAAACTCTAAAATATAGCTGCTGAGTCACAGCACAGATGCCCTGAGGTTTTCAGTTAGCAGCTGTAGCATTTGGAGAAGAGCGATGCCTTCATTACCCAAAAACACACAGCATCAGCCATTTGCTGGGCACTCTTTTCCTCTATCTGAACCAAAAAATGGTGTCACTAATGCAGATGAAAATTATTATTGTATTGAATACTGGATATTACCAATGCACTCCCAAAAGCAAAACTACAACTTTTCAGGCATGAGATCCAGACTTACAGAAATGTCTGCTTTGTCCATTTGGCTGCTGAGTACACCTATATAAATGCACATATTTATGTATGTGTGCAAATGTGTTTGCACAGCAAGGTGCCCCAAGAAGGGGAAATGGCTTACTTTTCTCTCTTCCGCTCTCATCAGACCCCACCTGGAGTGCTGTGTGCAGTTCTGGAGCCCCCAGCACAGGAAGGACATGGAAGTGTTGGAGTGGGTTCAGAGGAGGCCACCAAGATGCTCAGAGGGCTGCAGCAGCTCTGCTCTGAGGACAGACTACATGAGTTGGTGCTCTGCAGCCTGGAGAAGAGAAGGCTTGGAGGAGACCTTAGAGTAGCCTTCCAGTATCTGAAGGGGGCTGCAGGAAGGCTGGGGAGGGACTATTGACAAGGTCTTGCAACGACAGGACAAGAGGCAATGGGTTTGAAGTGGCAGAGGGGAGATTGAAAGTGGATGTTAGGAGGAAGTTCTTTACAGTGAGGGTGGTGAGACACTGGCACAGGTTGCCCAGGGAGGTTGTGGCTGCTCCCTCCCTGGAGGTGTTCAAGGCCAGGTTGGAGGAGGCCTTGAGTGACCTGTGCTAGTGGGAGGTGTCCCTGCCTATGGCAGGGGGTTGGAACTAGATGATCCTTGAGGTCCCTTCCAACCTTACCATTCTATGATTCTATGATTTGATGGTTCTATGATTCTTTTCCCTGGCATGTCATATTATTGTTGCTTTAGTTAAGACCATCTGAAGATAGGAGTGAAGTGAGGTCTGCAAGAAAAGTTTTGTTAGAACAGGTAACATGGTTATGAGAAAAAAAAAAAAAAAAAAGGAGAGACTGCTATGAAATCCCTGTCCTCAGTTTTAGTCTAAGAACAGTAACCTTCAGATGAAACATGGGTTAGACAAATTGTTAACATTCAACTAAGTTGTCTACAGAATTTAGAAAAAGGGATGTTCAGTGTTCACAGAAGACACTAAACCAAGATGATCAGGAATTTAGTCCAACAGGACAGGGGAAAGAGACAGGAAATTGTTGCCTTTGGAATACAAGAAATTAATGGAAAACCAAACGATCATGTTCAACAAACCCTATTTTGAGCATGTGGTTTTAGTGTCCATGAGATGTGAATTATTTTGCTCCCATAACCTCTTGAAGGTATTTTGCAGACCTTCCCTGAGGGTTCATAAGAGGTTGGAAACAGTCTCTGTCTTGGGAAATGGATGATTTTCATATTTTTCTCACCAATTGTCTGTGTGAATTCATTTTAATGCACAAGGGTTCTTCCCCCCCACCCCCCCATCCCCAGCTTCCCTGAGGATATTTGGTAACCTGGATGCAATATGCTGCAGCCCAGCTGAGCGGGCAAGAGCAAGCCCATGACTGTTGATGGTCATGTTGTGAGAACCACTTCAGACAGCGGTGCTGGCAGCGCCTTTGCAAATGCCGCGCTTGTTGCTCTGCGTGAGCTGCCTTCTGGTGCTGTGCGGTGTTCCGCAGCAAAGTCTGCTTCTAATGATACTTCTGCAAGACTATAATGCATTTGAAAGCTGTGCAGAGAAATTCTGCAAGGTAATTCAAGGTATGGTGCCGCTTGCATAGGCTGTTCTGGAAGAGTTTTCTTGGGTAAATATAATTCTTGTTGTGAAGCTGATAACATGAATTTCCTCACAGTAAATGTAGTGGTGTCCGGCAGTGAGGCTATACATCACTGCACCTACATGCTCAAAACAGCAGCCACCCCCAAACCACAGCAGGAGGCAATGCTTTTGGTTCACTGGCACACTGTCATTTTCTTCCCACCTCCACATTCATTTTTCCACAGGCAACTTGCATTTTGCATCACATTTTTTGATATCCTTATCTCCTTCTTCTAGTCCTTCCTGTGAATATCGACCAACTGTTTTCCCAAATCCTCTATCATAGAACCATTTAATGTCAGGGGCTGGAAGTGACCTTGAATGCTCATCTAGTCCAACCCCCCTGCCAGAGCAGGATCACCTATACCAGATCACACAGTAACACGTCCGGTTGGGTTTTGAGTATCTCCAGAGAAGGAGACTCCACAACCACCCTGGGCAGCCTGTTCCAGGGTTCTGTCACTCTCATAGTGAAAAAATTCCTCATGTTAAATGAAACTTCCTATGCCTCAGCTTCACCCAGTGCCCCCTGTCCTGTAATCAGGCATCACTGAGCAGAGCCTGGCTCCAGCCTCCTGACACTCACCTTTACATATTTATAAACATTGCTGAAGTCACCTCTCAGTCTCCTCCTCTCCAAGCTGCAGAGCCCCAGCTCCCTCAGGCTCTCCTCTTAAG
The DNA here is from genome assembly GCA_013399055.1 of Ramphastos sulfuratus. Taxonomy (NCBI): domain Eukaryota; kingdom Metazoa; phylum Chordata; class Aves; order Piciformes; family Ramphastidae; genus Ramphastos; species Ramphastos sulfuratus. Next base: position 30,345 of record WBNM01017218.1, on the reverse strand, counting down.
AGAGTTGTTCCATTCCCTTAATCATCTTTGTGGCTCTGCACTGGAGTTCTATGTCCCTCTTGAACTGGAGGACCCAGAACTGAACACAGTACACCAGGGCAGAGTAGAAGGGCAGGAGAACCTCTATCAACCTACTAACCACACTCCTTCTAATACACCCCAGAATGGCATTGCCCCTCCTGGCCACGAGAGCACACTGCTCTATGTGTGTCAATAACCTGTGGGACCCTCGAGAAGATCAGATATCTTAATCTATGGACTTTGTACAACTATTTGAACTGCAACATTTTTGTGTTCTCAGAGGCACAGGAGGTTAATGCAGTACCCATTACTGAACTGAAGATTCAGGTGAAAATAATCCCAAATAGCACCGACTGCATTCAGACAGATTTTAACTGCAGTAATACTTTCCAAAGACCTCAGCCCTGCTGTCATCAATGGGTTGCATGGATGTGAACATTTTCTTGCTGAATATATTGTCCACCATCACCCCCATTGATGGAGATGCAATAAGAAGGGAAGCTCAAAGGCCAGTAGGAATTTCAGAGACTCATAAAGAATGTTTCATCATAGGAAATCATTTAGATCATAGAATCATTAAAGCTGGAAAAGATCTTTAAGACCATCAAGTCCAACTGTAACCCAACTACCAGCACCAGTAAGCTGTGTCCCAAAGCACCACATCTCCAGCTTCTTGAACACCTCCCTCGGCAGCCTGCTCCAATGCCTCACCACTCTCTCAGTAAAGAAGCTTTTCCTAATGTCCAATCTAAACCACCTCTGACACAACTTAAACTCATTTTCACTCATCCTATTGCTAGTTACTTGAGAGAAGAAAGTTGTGGAGAGCAGTAAGATCTCACCTTAGCCTTCTCTTCTCCAGATTAAGGAACCTCAGCTCCCTCAGCCACTCCTCATGTGGCATGCCCTCCAAACCCTTCACCAGCTTCATTGCTCTTCTCTGGACACACTCTAGGACCTCAACATCTTTCCTATATTGTGGTGCCTAGAACTGAACATGATAATCAAGCTGTGGTCTCCCCAAGACCGAGTACAGAGGGATGATCGCATCCCTGTTCCTGATGGACACGCTGCACATGATACAGGCCAGGATGCCATTGACTTTTTTGGTCACCTTGGCACACTGCTGGCTCATGTTCAGCTGGCAGGAAGAGAGGACTTGAATGAACACAACCGGAATTTGAACATCCACTGAAAAATTTTCTTCCCCTGTGAGAGTGGCTTGGGAATAGCAAAGAAGAAATAACTTTAATATGCATTAACCACAATATTATTGTTCAGTCTATAAACCTTTTTTTAGTGAAATGCAGACACCTATACTAACTTAAAACAATGGAAATTGAACCTTACTTTTGAATGGGATGATGACAGTGGAAGTTTCATCACTGATCTTAATGGAGCTGGCATTTCACAAATGGGATATGGTTTTATTCCTCATGCTATTCATTAGGAGAAAAACCTATTTTATTCAGGCTTACACTGATGTAAGGAATTATGTAGAATAAACCAGAAACTGAATAATAGTGAAATTATACATATTACTTCAGTTATTTCTACACATTGTAAAGAATTTCTAACAATTTGTTAGAACAGCATCTGCTACAAATTTACCAAAACAATTTGAAGATGATTTGCAATGAGCTGAAGAACTGAGCTGCACCTATTAATCATTATATATATATACACATATCAATGAATAATTTATAAATGGTAGCTACAATTAAACAGTCATTGCATTCATAGTCGTATCAGTCACCTCTAAAATGTCAACTTTGATCAAGATTTCAAATACAGAGGCAGAGAAATTGACTGAAAAGTAGGTTTTTAGCATAATCACTTCACACTGACTTTGATATTCTCTGGCATCACCGACAGTTTCCTCAGGATAAGCAATTCTGAGTCCTTTAATGTAAAAAAAATATATGTATTCCTATTTCACACCCCACAGCTTTTTAAAGATAATCATAACTGCACACTGTAAATACAGTAAATAAAAGTAGGTACTGTGTGCCTCTACAAAAGAAGTAAAGTGAGGCTAGCTCAATAGTTCTGCTCCAAAAGAAAGGACTGTATCCTCTTCTTTGGTATTTCTATGGATTTCTTCTGCAACACAGGTAGAAAGCTGTAATTTTTTCCCTGAGCCATGCCCTCTTCTAGCCTTCCAACCGCACAAGGAAAGGAGTAATTTAATGCACTGATCTGTCTTCCAGTCCCACTTGCCACAGTGACAGGTTTATTTTGAAACCACATTAGAAACAGTTGTACAGCAAGTAACCAATTCAGGAAACCTCTCTTTCTACTTCCTTTCAATTAAAAAGACAAGGCATTGCAATCAGCCACATTAATTCAAGATTAAAATTGCAACTGTAAATCACCAAGGGTCACATTTAATGGTGGCATAAACAGATGTCAAAATTATCTGCATACATTTTTAATGTAAATTGGTGTTATTTGCACATCTAGAAAGAAGGAGGAATGGTAGCAAACTGAAAAAGGCCATTGGCTGTCTGGCCTTCAAGCTTCAGATTGGCTTCTTTTCCCTTCTACAGCAAAGCCCTCTTGGCCTCTCAGCACGGAAGCTGAGCTAACGCTGACTTCCTGAGGCGCAAGATGCAGCTGTGGTATTTAGCTAATTGAAAAACATGCTCGAAAGTGCATTAGTAACTTTTGGAAAGATTGGTTTATAACAAGGTGTTATTCACTCAGTCCCTGAATGGAACCCCCAGCATTTCCAGCACAGGTTTGGCAACACTGCAAATTTAACATTTATTTTACCCTCTAATTTTCATAATCGGTTCATTTGGCTTAATGTGGAACTCCTGTTATTACAAAAAATCCATCAAATACAGGCAGCTCAGTAACATTCATTTTCAAAGTGCATCTGTTGCAATTTCTTCGGCTTCCTCAGCTTACATTAAGGTACTCTGGAGGGTGTTGTCATGTGTTTCTGCTCCTGTAAAATGTGCAAGGTTATAGTTCTGCATAGACACGAAACCCTAATGCATATGTATACTTGTGAGCCTGTGCTTATGAATGCACACACACATACTAACACACATCCACAGCCAAAAATGCAAAGAAGCATTCCTGTCAGATGCACACTTGGTGAAAGACAGCGGTTAGACGTGGGAGAAAGGGGGTGCAGTTGTGGTGTGCATTACTGTTCTCACAGTACGGAACAAATGTAAAGAAAAACAACTAGAAAAAAATAGCAGAGAGCCAACAGCAAAAGCACCCAGAGGAACAACAAATTCTGGAGAATGGGTAGAGAAGCCAAACAGAAGATGCATCTACTTCATCTTGTAATACAACTTCATTTTAAGAGAAAGATATAAATGAAAAGTCAGTGAATGTGTAGCTTGGTAATTGAAAATCTCTGTAATTACCCTCATTACCAAGGGATTCTTCATCTATTTGTACTCAAAGACAGTTTTTAAAACCAAGGCAAACTATTAGGGAGCACTTTAAGATAATATTTTTAAGTATGTAATAAGAGCGAGGAACATCTCAGATTTTATGTCCTTATAACAACACCCAAACTGCTTCAATTAAATTTCCTGTAGTGCCTACAAACTACAGAGGCAGTGCATTTTCATGGAGACTTTATCTGTCTGCGAAGCATCCTTTGGCATACAACAATTTTAAGCTGCCATTGGGGGGTTGTCTAACAGGAAGAATGATACCTTACAGGCATTTCTAAGCTCACCACTGAACACTGCCACCACTGGAGCACATTGCTGTACTGTAGGAGTTAGGATAATTGTTGACTCAAAATAATTTTCTAATGGTTGCTTTGTAACTTGAAATGTTAAAATAATTTCATTCATTTTCAGTCTAGATGCAAGTGGTGAGTGGAGGAAACCCTCTAAGAAAATGGTCTAAAAATCCTTCCTCTGATTCGTTTGTACTTTAAATAGCTTAAATTAACAGATGCTGGGACTTTGATGCATTTTCCCCTTAGATCTTTAGTCATGCAACAGAGGCAAGCTGAATAAGTGAACTAGATTGAACCTCTGCCAAACTAAAGTTAGTAACAGGCTGGAGGCTAAAATCATGTCCGCTGTCCCTATCAGCGCACATCTGATGTATGTGCTAAACTGATGGCATACAAAAACAAACAAAAATTCATTTTCATTCTTAACATCCATTTACCAAACAAAGTATTCACTTCACATCAGTACAATCCTCACTAGCAGCAGTAAGCTACATGGAGTTCACCCCAAGAAGGCAGGAGATCTCGATGTGGATACCCTTAGGCAATAGGCTGAGCTTTCCTGCTGGTACAGGATGCAATGGGCAGGTAAGAGAAATATTTTAAGGAAAGACCTGATGTGTACCACCAGAAAATACAGTAAGGAATAGTCTTGAGGGAAGGAATCTACATGTAAAGATGCAAACAGTCATGGAAACTCAAGATTACTTTTCAGTTTTTTTCTAATTTCTAAAACATCCAAGTGTGTTACCAAGAGGTTAAATACCTGCTTACATGTCTGAGATGGCTAAACTACTAACTGCTATTCTTACTACAGACTATCATCCATTTTGCACGTACCCTGCTTCTTATCTTGTGCTCTCCTCTCTCTTATGTTTTATACTCTTACAGTTCTTAGTCTCCTTGTTTTAATTCCTTTTCTTTTCTTTTTTTTTTTCTTATCTCCCTACCTTGTCCATTCAGCTCTATCAATCAATATGCATCAATACAGAAAGCTCCAAGCCACTCCCTTTCATCAATTTCCTTCCTCTCAACCTATCTGTGTTCCTTTGGACATCTTTACTACGTTGAATTGAAGAAATAGGTGTGTATTAATCAAAAGTAGGAAATTACAAAAAAGAAAAATACCAGGACTTGTTTATTCATGACAATACTTCAGTGACTCTTTTCCCTGGGATCCATCAAGAGTGCCTCTCTGCAAATTCCTGTCCCTGAAGGATTAAGACAGTGTGATCCAGATGATGCTGAATATGATGCTGAAAACAAAATGTACGACATTTCTCGTTCTGACAGATGGCATTTTTATTTTCTTTTTAGAGTTATTTTTAATTTCAAGTATACATTTTTATACCAGAAAATTAATGAAGTGAAGAATATATTTTTTAGAATTATATTTTTATGTTTAAAAAAAAAAAGAAAAAAAGTAAAGCAATTAGATTTTTCTTTTGTGATTGATGTGTTTTATACAGCTACCTAGACCTCTCCTGGACTGTCTGTTTGCTCTTACTAAGGACAATGAGGCTCTGAAGTTATCATTTCTCATTCATTTCACTAATTGTCATTCTTAGGGAGAAGGGAAATTAAGTGATTAAACAGGAAGAAGACTGAGCTGTCACTGGCAAATTAATATTTTCAAATTAACTTTAAACAAAAGATGCATAAAATCTAAGTTACGTTGATGAAAACAAGCAGTTTCTCCATCATAAATTCGTAAATCAAGCCATTGATCTATCAGTTATTATGACAGTCTCATGTCTCAGAAAAACTTGCTGTGATTCCAAGCAACATCCACGGAATGATGAATACATATGGTAGCAGATCGAGATGGTAATGCATAACTGAGTACTTAGAAGGCTTTTAAAAGCCTCTTTTTATCAGGTAATTTTTAATATAAGCAGCTTCTAAATGCAAGAGGTTTATCAGTCACTGTTAATTAAACTTGTACTTTGTCAACATACAATAATCCATTTATTATAGTAAAAGCCACTACATTTCAAACCACTCACAAATTGCGAGCCATAATTGCTAGGATTATTTTATTTCCAAGTGCAACCAGCAAAGCCACCTTAAGATTCAACAATAGTGAGATAATTTTGGAGTGTAACCATAGCTCTATCTCACAGTCCATTGGCTTTAGTATTGGCAGCAGAGAAGCTGTAATTTTTCATTTCCTAATTAGATTTAGCCATTAATTTAACTGTTGTATCATATTGGTGGGCCAGAACAACCCTATTTGTTTGGTTCTTTTTTTTTTTCCTCTCATCATTTTTACTAAATACTGAGTGATAAATGCAGTACATGAGAGAAAAAAACATGAGGATCTGGATATAAAAAAAAGACCAAGGCACTTCCACACTGGTCATGTAGCTACCTAACTTTTAAGCACCTGACTTCCGAATTGCAACCTGTGATGTTTTAAAAGGTATTTCTGGAAATTGAGCATCCTGGGAGGGATTCACCGTATCTAACACACTCAAATAGCTAACGGGGAATGCTGGAGTGATGAGAGTGCCATAAATCTCATCTCCCTGTAAGGCTCGGATGTCTTGCTCTGGGCTGCCAGCATGAGACAGGAATTAGAGGACCAACATCCCCTGTGATTTAGGGAGTTGGCAGATGGGCTCAGGGCGCCAAGCTGAAACCGTGCACAAAGTTAATGCTCCATGCTTGCTCTACTCTATTAGGTGCTGCCACTCACTAAGCAGAGCCCCATTGTCAGGCTGGGTGAATGTATCAGGACCAGTTCAATAGCAAGTCAAACGGATTAGTTTAAATCACCTTTAATGCTGGTTTGGGCTAACCTGGCTGACTCTGGATTGACAGCGAGTAAGAATGTCTGCTTTGGAGGCAGTAATCACTTACAGAGGAAAAGTAACAACACAAAAAGGCAGTGGAGTAGTTACTTCTGAAATTGCTACAGCCGGCCCCAAAATAATCCTCTACTAGTGTATTTATGCACCTAAGTCATTCTTTTCAACAAAGTGAGCAACAGTCATTCCAGTAAAATAAACCATAATGGGAGGAAGCAATATGAGTCACTTTTACACACTACTGAGAAAAGGAGGAAGATGTTCCACACTGCTCTCAGCGTCAAAGGGTTTTGGCATGCATCATCTGCCCATTTCTGTAATCACCAACCACCTGCTCTTGGCCAGAAGCACTCTGAACTCCACGACCCTATGGAAAGCATCTCTGTGTTAAAACTAACTGGAACCAAAGAGGGGCAGAATAATTTGTAATTTGAGGCTAATGGCTATTTACAAGCAAGAAAGAGAAGGCTGGGTGCTGATCCCTCTTCTGATGATCCTATTTACATGGAGGATTTTGCCCAATGGCAGTTCAAAACATACTATACATTAACGACTGGACCAAGATCTCTGCCGACCCATGGAACTGCCTCAGTGACTGAACTACAGACATACTTTGTGTGTTCAGCCCAAGAACCTGGAGGGGTTTTTTTTGAAGAATGACAGAGATATAACTGGAATGGACAATGCCCTTCATGTGAATACCTAGGGGACTTTAATGGGAAACGAAAGGTATGAATTTGATCTCCCTGTGGCTACAAAGAACCCATAGTTTTAGCCTTGTAAGCCTGGATGAGTGCTCTATCTACTGAAACATTGCATACATTTCAGAAGTCCCAATTCAGCCATTATATTCTGCGTGGGCATCACATCGACCACACTCTAGCTGAGCAGGACTGCTAAAGAGATGTAGACAAAGTATCACTTTTCTCAAGGATGCCAAAGACTCGTGGGTTTGAGATGGTCTATGTCACTGGAGAAAGCATACTTCAGGAACACAGGGACATTACTGGAAAAGTAACTATGAATCCATTCACCCTGGGCTTGGGATTTTAAACTCCGCTTCTATGCACCTACAGTCCTGCATTTCATAGTCTTCAGTTCCAGCAACTGAATGTTTTTGAAATGCTTGGGTTTATTTTTTTTTAAACAGCTTTAGTTGTGTTTTAATGCCCCTCTCTCCCCCCTCAAACAGTTGTATCTGTGCATGCAAGCATTTGTGAATAGATGTCAATGTCTGAGTTACAACACAGACTTTAAAATGGGAGAAACCTGCCATCAAGTCTAGCAACTGAACAGCTGCTTTTGGAGCTGTTTCTTAAATAACTCCCACAAGTATTGGTAGTGTTCCATTTTTAGGATGAAAATACATCTAAATTAAAATTTACCCAAGAATGAGTAAACAGATTTTGGGTAGTACTAAATCAATGTCAGAACCTACTAATAGAGCATGAAGAATTAAAAATTCTTGAGGAGTTTGTCTTGGTACAAGAACTAAAACAATAAGAAGTATTTGCCTGGCTTTTTAGAACTACCCTAGCAAGACAGCACTGATAGCAATGGATGTGCACAATGCAGTGGCCACAAACCTTCCTGGAAATCCAGGAGGAACATGTTTGGAAATGTGAAATGCAGACCTGAATGAAAGATCTATAAACTTCCATCCTGTACTCAGAGGAAAGCATCTCATAATGACTTCTCAGTCATGTTGTCATTTTTCCCTGCTGTGCATCTGGGACAAGAATCTCATTCTCAAATCATTCTGAAATGTATTAGTCAACAAGAGAATTGGTACTTACACCACAAGAGCCAAGATTCCACCTCTGAAGCTACCAGCAACAGATCTGTTAACTGTCCCTGACACACGGTCCCTTGGTTTCATATAAAACTTCAGCTTATATTAATTCTGAGATTTGCTAAAACTGAAAAACATGAGAGGAGTTTCTCCAGAGACTTCAAGACAGAATGAGCGACTCTTGCTGCAGATAAGCAAATCTTTCTTCTACGTGAGCAAGTACCAGAAGGCTAATTAATCCTTAAGCATAATCATAACTCATCCAACCAAAAAAGCAAGGTCAAACAATGAGTTTGTAATCACTGAAAATTGTACAGGATTATGTAACACACTGCCATTGCCTTCAGGCTTTGCATTTGCTGATTGCAAAGGCACAGGTGAGGTGTCCTACAAATCAGTAAAACCTGTGTCAACAGAAGAACCTACATTCTTAAACCCGCCCATTGCAAACCCAAATGCTTCTCGTTTGTTGGTTATCGACACTTCCCCATTACAAGTTAGAGATCTTACCAACTATTACTGTCACAGGAGAAGGAAAAACGAACACGAAGGCAAAAGGAGGGAAAATAACAATACAGCATGATTCAAAATGAAACATCGTCACTACCACTAATTGCTCTCTGAATCTGAATTGGTAGAACTGTAAGATTAGCAACAGGACTCAGTACAGGTAGAACAATAAAACGTAATTATTTCTCACAAAGCAGGCCATTCCATTCAAAACAGAGGAGAGCTGAGGGCAATAAAACCTGTGCCATTAACAATTAGTCTTCTGCACACACGATTAGGCTCACAGAGATAGAGAAGCCTCTGGATTTAATGATGAATCCCATATTTCTGACTGAGCTCAATATTCCCTACTAATTATGCTGAAAGACCTTGTGGTACTTGAATGTATTTAGGCCACGAAATATGATGCTGTCTCTAGAGGTTCACTATTAACACTTAAAATTTATTATAAGGTGCTAAACTACCTTGTGAATTATTATTGCCATTTAGGGTTATTTCTTTTGTTTCTTTATTTGGTTTTTAAGTCAGTCTGAAGACAAACTTGAGGACAAAGTTTTGTGATCTGTTTGTTATTTAGAAGCCCTTAACTGTGAGCTGTATACAGGTGCTACCCTAAAACAAACCCAGCTAGAACCATGTTACCTTGGGACAAGAGAATCTAATGCTTCCAGAGGATAGATTGAATAGAATCATAGAATGGTTTGGAGTGGAAGGGACCTCAAAGATCATCTAGTTCCAACCCCCCCTGACATGGGCAGGGACACCTCCCACTAGACCAGGCTGCTCAAGGCCTCGTCCTGGCCATGAATAAATCTAGACAGGGAGCACCCACAGCTTCCCCAGGTAACCTGTCTCAGTGTCTCACCATTCTCATTGTAAAGAATTTCTTCCTAATATCCAGTCTAAATCTGCTCCCTTCCAGCCTAAAGCCATTCACCCATCTTCTATCTGTACAAGCCCTTGTAAAAAGCCCCTCCCCAGATTTCCTGTAGGCCTCCTTGGACCAGCTCTAGCAAAACCAAGAACAAGTCAGCTTATACTTCATATGTAAGATGATGAGAAAACAGAAAAAAAAAATTTAAGTAAATAACATTCTAATGGCAACAAAATGTTAAATATTACCATTATATAGAATCATAGAATGATCTGAGTTGAAAGGGACCTCCAAAGGTCATCTAGTCCAACCCACTCCACAGTCAGCAGGGGCATCCTCAACTAGAGCAGTTTTCCCAGAGCCTTGTCCAGCCTCACCTTGATTATCTTCAGGGATGAGGTCTCAACTACCTCCCTGGGCAACCTGTTCCAGTGTTCCACTACCCTTATGGTAAAGAACTCATTCCTAACATCCAGTATAGAGTACTTGGAACTGGCCACAGAAAAATTAATTACACAACATGCCACGGATGCTTATCTTCCATTCTGTCACTTGGATTGCAATACATATTACTTCCTTTTCCTTTTGGAAAAGATGCAAACCAAGTTCTTTCTCTTGGAACAAAACAAAGAATTACTAAGCTAATGAGAACTACAGGGGGGAGGGGGTGGGGGAAATTTTAGTCTGTGAAAAAAAAAATTTTAATATTTAACTGACACTAATGAAAATGCTTCTCAGATCCACTGTGCCTTAAGACTTTTCAATTAAGTCAGTCATATATACTCTACAGATTAATATGCACTTGCCAATATGGCTTTGTTTCCAGGGATGAAAAGCATAGCCCCATACAGTGTGCTCTGGGTTTGGCACTTCAAGTCTCTTGAGAAGCACACAAACATCTATCCAGAACAATGTTCCTGACTGGATGGATTACAGGATGTTAGGGGTTAGAAGGGACCTCCAGAGATCATCCAGTCCAACCCCCCTGCCAAAGCAGGACCATAATCTAGTGCAGGTCACACAGGAATGCATCCGGACTGGTTGTGAAAGTCTCCAGAGAAGGAGACTTCACAACCGCTCTGGGGAGCCTGTTCCAGTGCTCTGGAAGTTCTTCCTCACATTGAGGTGGAATTTCCTGTGCTGTAGTTTATATCCATTGCCCCTTCTCCTGTCACAGGGTGCAGCTGAGCAGAGCCTGTCCCCTCCCTCTTGACCCCCAGCCCTCAGATATTTATAAACATTGATTCGATCCCCTCTAAGTCTTCTGTTCACCAGACCACAAAACCCCAGGTCCCTCAGCCTCCCCTCAGTGGCAGTGCTCCAGCCCCTTAATTGTCTCTGCAGCCCTCCACTGGACTCTTTCAAGTAGATCCCTGTCCCTCCTAAACTGGGGAGCCTAAAACCGAACACAGTTTCTAACTTGCAGCAGCCAATGAATGTGCTCACAACTAACAGATCGCTTCACGGAGCGCCGTGTGGCAGAGACAACAGGCACAGCGCTGCTCAAACAGCACCGACAGGGCAGGATTATTTCTACCAGCCTCACAAAATTTGACGCTCTCCAACTCCAAGTAAAACCAGAAACATGAACAATTTAATCAACACGAATCACTGTGTTTGGGGAATATAAGTCCCTCTGTATTCTCCATTCAAAACTGTTGCAAAGAAACAGAGTTTGGTAATTCTGATTAGACAAAAGTGAATTTTAATGGCTAGATAAATTGTGGTGGCTCCTTCTTATCACAAATTAAAGTGCAAAGTTAGTCATGTGTGAACAATGAATTGAAGGCTTCGAGGAGACCTTGTAGTAGCCTTCCAGTATCTGAAGGGGGCTACAGGAAGGCAGGGGAGGGACTATTGACAAGGTCTTGCAATGAGAGGACAGGGGGCAATGAGTTTGAACTGGCAGAGGGGAGATTTAGACTGGATGTCAGGAGGAAGTTCTTTACAGTGAGGGTGATGAGACACTGGCACAGGTTGCCCAGGAAGGTTGTGGAGCACAGAAGCACCCAACCTGAGCACGTTGGGTGCCTCTGTGCTCCACAACCTCCCTCCCTGGAGGTGTTGAAGGCCAGGTTGGAGGAGGCCTTGAGTGACCTGTACTAGTGGGACATGTCCCTGCCTATGGCAAGGAGTTGGAACTGGATGAGCTTTGAGGTCCCTTCCAACCTAAACCATTCTATGATTTTATTATTGACCCAGTAGTGATAGTACAGGAGGACATTATAGCTGCCTCCCAGTACCTGAAGGGATCCTACAGGAAGGCTGGAAAAGGATCTTTCATAAGAGTGTTTAGTGACAGGACAAGGGGGGAATGGTTTTAAGCTGAGGGAGGGTAGGTTAGGAAGAAATTCTTCAGTACAAGGGTGGTGAGACTCTGGAATAGGCTGCCCAGGAGGTTGTGGATGCCTCCTCCCTGGGGTTGTTTAAGGCCAGGTTGGATGAGGCCTTGAGCAGCCAAGTCTAGCTGAGAAGCATCCTTGCCCAAGGAGGGGGAGGTTGGAGTGGATGATGTCTTGGGATCTGGAATGATTTCTTGGGGTATGGGTTGATGAAAAGCTCAACATGAGCCTGCAGTGTGTGCATGCAGCCCAGACAGCAACTGAGTCCTGGGCTGCATCAAGAGAAGCGTGGGCAGCAGGGCAAGGGAGGGGATTCTCTCCCTTTACTCTGCTCTCATCAGACCCCATCTGGAGTCCTGTATGCAGTTCTGGAGCCCCCAGCACAGGAAGGACATGGAACTGTTGGAGCGAGTCCAGAGGAGGCCATGAAGATGCTCAGAGGGCTGCAGCAGCTCTGCTGTGAGGACAGGCTGAGAGAGTTGGGGCTCTGCAGCCTGGAGAAGAGAAGGCTTCCAGGAGAACTTAAGAGTAGCCTTCCAGGATCTGAAGGGGGCCTACAGGAAGGTTGGGAAGGGACTATTTACAAAGTCTTGCAATGCCAGGACAAGGGGCAATGGGTTTGAAGTGGCAGAGGGGAGATTTAAGCTGAATGTTAGGAGGAAGTTCTTTACAGTGAGGGTAGTGAGACACTGGCGCAGGTTGCCCAGGGAGGTTGTGGCTGCTCCCTCCCTGGAGGTGTTCAAGGCCAAGTTGGACGAGGCCTTAAGTGACCTGTACTAGTGGGAGGTGTCCCTGCCTATGGCAGGGGGTTGGAACTAGATGATCCTTGAGGTCCCTTCCAACCTTACCATTCTATGATTCTATGTCTAAGGTCCCTTCCAACCTAAGCCAGTCTATGATTCTGTGGCTCTATGATACATTCCAACTACAAAAAGCTGTACTATTTCATGAAGCAGCTGGTACTGACCACAGCAAGAGACAGCATGTTCTTCTATAGGTCGCATGGGCCCACTCCTTAAGCATCATGGATTCACCTTTGAAAATCCGTCTATGATCATTGGAGCTACTGGGTACTAGCAGCAGAATGGGCATCTGCCAATGTGCCCAATATGCACAAACAACAGTGTTTCTCTGTTTTACAAGAGCATCCTTTCTGTGGCTCAGGAGCTCATTCAAGGTTGTAATCCACTTTATGCTTCCATTGAGACAAGTATTTAAGTTTGTTCTTTTTCTCAGAAATGCCATTACATTCTGTGTATTAGAGCAGTGTATGCAGCCAACAGTGTATTTCAGTCTGTAGGTTATACTGAATTCCACACAACAGAACCACTCTGAGCAGTGCTGTAATCTCTATCGATGCACCGCATTAATAGGTAATAGTAGGTAGCTTGGACTGACACTGACAGAGCCTCCAAAACATGATTCCTCTCATCAAATTCAACAGTCCTGGTAAGATTGGTAGGTCAATCCTGGTGTAAACCCAGCATTATGAGGGACACTTTCCTGCCAATATGCAGAGGCGAATGAGGGCAGGAATGATTACGATCTTCCAGTCTGACTTTCAAGGGAGGAATTTTACTGGCTTGCTAATGGTCATTGCAGAGTTCTACCAATGCAAGGCAGAAATCTCAAGTGTGTTAATTAAACTCATGTTTAGTTCTTCCAATCATGAAGCTAGGTCTGTTGTTACTTAAATGCCTCACTGAAACTTTCTTCTGAACTTGTGTCAGCATAAAGCTCAAATGACATTCTTTGGGCATTACTTGGAAACTTAATATTATTGTAGGGATTAATTTCAGCATAGTATTGGAAAATACATCAAATAAAGCATAAAGCATCTTCATCCCCTGCTTTGCACTGCCTTTCCTAACAGCGCTGACTGATTGCCACTGGGTGTAAGATTGCCTGGGTTCACACAGGCAGCGATGCTTCCACATCTGTCACCCAAATGGTGTCAGGAACAGCACTCTCCTCCCAGAAACACCCTTCTCTGGCCCAGAACCCTTTGACTTGCAGACCTTAGTTCAGGCTACTGTCAGATTATCTGCTCTGTGTTTTTTCCAGGGTTTCACATGACAAGATGAGACAGACAAACGGATCCTCATTCTGATGATGCGAATCACGATTCATTGCCAGCAGCGTATCCACTCGGTTCATGCTCTTAAAGGCACGTTAAACAAAATTTATGTTTTGTTACTGTACAGGCAAAATGGCAATCCCAGTTTGTTGGCAACAATTCGTTATCTTCGTCTCACAAATCAGAAGCACTTCACAAAAGAAGCCGACACAAATAAAAGAAGAATCAAGTCAAATTTCTTTATTATCAAAGTTGGAAACTGTGAGTGACAAATAATCCTCAATTCATTTGCTGGATCTCTTCCCCTTTCCTCTGGAGGTATTTAAATACATTTCCATGTCAACGATCTTTCATGCACTTTATATATATGAAGTTCTTTATCACTATGTAAAGTAAAACCAGCTTTGAACAAAATCTTTCCATTGATCGTCTAGCGTGCACTCGACTCGCAATCTGTTCTGCAACGCAGGCACGATCACCTGAGTACGACTGTGAATTAAAGCCTGGGCACACACATCAACCATTGCTATTCTGCACAAGGAGGTGGGAAAACAGAAATTGAAAATATGAATACGTACATTTTCCAATGTCATTTAAAATCATAATGAGTCATTATTGATGATAAGAAACTCACTGACTCATCTCACATGCATGCGTGCAGACCTTTTGGAGGAAGGCATCTGAAGAGGGACAACCCAAAGAAGAACTACAGTCACTGAGGGGCCTGGAGCACATCCCTCTGAGGAAAGGCTGAGGGAGCTGGAGATGTGCAGCCTGCAGAAGAGGAGGCTCAGGGGTGACCTCATTGCTGTCTACAACTACCTGAAAGGAGGCTGCAGCCAGGCGGGGTTGGGCTCTTCTCCCAGGCAACCAGCAACAGAAGGAGGGGACACAGTCTCAAGCTGTGCCAGGGGAGGTCTGGGCTGGATGTTAGGAGGAAGTTCTTGACAGAGAAAGTGATTGGCATTGAGTGGGCTGCCCAGGGAGGTGGTGGAGTCGCCATCCCTGGAGGTGTTTAAGAAAAGCCTGGATGGGGCACTTAGTGCCATGGTCTGGTTGATTGGACAGGGCTGGGTGCTAGGTTGGACTGGATGATCTTGGAGGTCTCTTCCAATCTGGTTGATTCTATGATTCTATGATTTACACCAAGCTGTGCATCAAAACACTTTCAATAAAATCTAAAAGTAAATGTCATTGCTCTCAACCTTCTCAGCACCTTTCATAGCCCCTGGTGTCCAAATTGTTTTCAGTCGCTTCAGCACATCTCTAGTGTATAATTTGTTTTATTCAGTGGAATTTCCTGTCAGGCCTTGTCACATCAGTCCCAGAATGGCTCATTGCCTTTAAGAGATACAGAACAGTCTGCGGTAAGGGGAAAATGTCAGAGAACACCACAGTCATAGCTCACTCAGTGAAAAGGGAAACATTCAGGTAGAAAAACTATCTCTGAACTCCACAAAAACACAAACTTCAAGAGATGGAGAGATTATTTGGTACTGCAGTGAGAAACAAAATGTATAGCAAGAGTTGGTTTCATTGAAATAGAAAGCAAAAGGCATTTTATATATATCCTTACTGGGATAAATGGATAAATATACAGTGGGAGTTTCTCAGACTCGAATATAACACAGAAACCATACTGCATGCAAAGATGTTAGGTTGCTTCTGGCTCAGCACAACTGAAAAAGGTAAATTCCTAGGCAAGTCATACTACTGTCATCTACATTTCACCTTAACCCACATCTCCTGGCATATATCACATTTCACGCTTGTAGCATGTTCAATTTGTTGAACAATGTAACAGTCAACTAGTGAAATATTTTCTCTCCAAAATCATAGAATCATTTCCTAGAACAGAAAAAAAAACAAAAACAAAAACAGTTTTCAGTCTGCAACAGCAACACAGCCTAAGAACTTGAGTTTATCTAGGTTAGAAACAGCAGCTTTATACCCCAGAATTGATTGGGTGAAGGTCTGCGGACAGAAAATCAAATTGGATTATGATGTTTCCTTCTGATGTCTTACAGTATGAATCTGTGATTCAGCCCTCAGCTTTGGTTTGCACATCATGTTTGGCTGAAAACCATTTATATCTGTATTAACACTACTGGTCTGTGTCTTCCTTCTTGTTGGTAAAGCTCTGCAATTTGAAGGAAACATGAGGCACAGTTTCTCTGAAGTTAGCTTAGTCTTGAAGAGCCTATGCAATGCTGAGTTAAATAAATCTGCACTACAAATTCATGCTCAATTTCTTTATTGTCCAAGTTGGACAAGAGAGCATTCACTCAATAATTGAGTGGTCCAAAATCTGATTAAATGTATGGCTTCAGACAGGGGCAGGTAGTTTGTGATAAATCTTAAAGTAAATTTTAGCTGATATTCTGGAGACAGAGAAAGGCGTTAGCCCCATGATAGTCTGCTTGTGCGTGGCATGGTGGAATAGAATACAATATGCCAAAAAAAAGGACAAGGATGGGAGTTTACATAGCAGATAGAGAGAAATGGAACACTCAGACAAGGGAGGGGATGGCCTGTGCACACTGCAGGGTTCCTCTCCATTTTGGGGACCCCTGGCTGTGATGGCACACAAAGAAACCAGGACATGAGGCTAAGGTCAAGATAATGAACAAACAGGGGGGTTTTGTCACTGTGAGAGGTGCCGAAAAGAGGAAAGTAAGGCATGGTCGGATTCCACAGAGTTGTAAAGGAAAGAACAGATGGGATTTGGCAAGTCTGACCACAGGAAAGAAGATAAATATTTGAGCACAACCTGAGGTTGAAAACAGTGTGATAAAAAGCCTAGGAAGTGCTGACCTCGGTGCCATGTCAGAGTCTCCCATTAGCTGAAATAGAGCACTGGCATTAAAGGAGTCCCTATTTTCCCAATTACAAGTCCAAGGCTGTAAAAAATGCTTGCTATGAAAATGTAGGGAAATTTCCTGATGTGGTAAAGGATAAGTTCAGTCTCATAAAATCTTACAGTTATTTTTAAAATATTCACAAATGTTCTGGCAAACGAGAAGAAACAACTCCCTGAGATTCTTGTACAGCATTCAGCTTCTAAACAGTCATGCAGCTGGGTTAGTTTTTTATCAGGATCCATCTTACAAGGCACCAGTTAACCTCCTGTGGGCATAGACATTTCCAAGTGAAACACACACCAAATCACCCAAAACATGACAAGATCATTTGGCACTTTTCATAAGAGATCAAAAGAGAAGGGAAAAAACCCAACTCAACCCACAACACAACAAAATAAAACTGCCTCCTCTTAAGGCATTTGAACGTGGCTGTTCTTGGACACTGTCCCAAAGAAGGGCATATGCCGAGGGAGCTCACAGCTCTGCAAGGTAGAATTATCCCAGATTTACATTTCTTTAATTCCTGCTCTAAACCAAGGTGATGCAGAAATCCCACTGGGCACCATAAGGAGTGAGGGAGTGAGACAGAAGTCAGCATTCATTTGCTTTAAGGAACAGGAGCATTTTCTTGGTGGCATCCCCAGGTTAGAATGCATCTAGTTAGAGGTTGCTTTTGAACTCAGGCAGCAGCCCAGACAAGTGCAAGCTTCCCCTGCTGGGACAGCTTGCACATTCCATTTTGCTAGGATAATTGGTTTAGAGCTACTCTAATTGTCAAAAAGAAAAACAAAAACAACAACAATAAAAAAAAAAAAAAAAATCTTCTCATCTTCATTTTCATTGTGTCAGTAACTCCTGCCTATCAGGTTCACTAGACCTGGGAATATGCTATGCTTGCATATTTAAAAATATTGAGTGACTGTGTCTACACAGTTTACTAATTTAGCCATTTCTGTCCTCATATCTCTACAGAGCTCTTTTGGTTGTCTGCTGTAATTAGGAACTGTCAAGTGTGTCCCACTTTGTCTGTATCTTGTGTCATATTAACAGCAACTTATTTTAACAGATTCTAGATCAAGAAGATCACCGGAGATCCCACACATCATCTTTTATTATGTGCATACTGCCAGCTGCTAGGCTACCTGACTGGGATAGAAAGATGACCTTTTAGGTTCTCTACTAATGACAGCTGCCGTGTTTGTTACCTCTGCTGGCACTGAGCTGCACCACATGCGACTGGGTGTGTGGCATTAGCGCTTTGGCATTATGTATCACTCTATAGATTCTTGGCATTTCTTCCAAGACGTAGCTTCAAAAGATGTGAAAATTCTGTCTATAAAATAGGGTGCTCAGCCTAATGAGAAAAGGCTGTCTTCATAACATTGTTTATATATTGCTTCATTATTCATTTTTTTATAGGCACCTTATTAAAATTGGAAAACAGAGGCAGAAAGACAATAAAAAAAGCTTCGTAACCACCGTTAGCTTTTCATTTTTCTGTGCCACTTTCTTTGAAGCATCGAAACCCTAGAGAATACTGTTTGTCAAAACCAAGTACAACAAATCATTTTTATATTTAAAATTTCATCTCCTTCCTTTGCTTAAGGAATGAAGCACTCAAAATATTTAGTGCAAAATAAGAAGACCTATTATTCAGAGTTATGGCTTTCTGAGGTCTACTCTTCATTGCACATCATATGACCAAGAGGACAGCTGCAGGAAATTGCATTAAGAAAATGAAGGATTGCAGCGTAATATGGGTATCTGAAGAATATGTTCCTTGCACATAGGTCTTTAAAGTCTAGCATCTACAGAGAGCTAATGGTCTGTGAGTAAATTAGTGCCACGAACGTCTTTTACATCATATTACCCCAGGGAGACTTTAGGCCTACTAACTTCATCACATGAGAGATATATTAAATGTATTCTGACCATTGACTGTCAGGTTTATACTTGTCAGAAATGCCTTAAACGCCAAGAAATTCTAGACAGGATTTTGATCTCAATGATACTCATGCAGAAATTGCCTTTACTTAATCTTGTCTTTGAGAAATGCAACTCATAGAATCATAGAATCATAGAATCATAGAATGGTAAGGTTGGAAGGGACCTCAAGGATCATCTAGCTCCAACCCCCTGCCATAGGCAGGGACACCTCCCACCAGTACAGGTTACTCAAGGCCTTGTCCAACCTGGCCTTGAACACCTCCAGGTAGAGCATAGCAAGAGCATTTATCATCGTCATTGAGACAGGAAAATATTTTTTGTCTCTTATGTGTTACTAATTATACAACTTTGGGTTTTTTTCCACATAGGCGTAAAACTTCTGCAATCAATGTATTGAATATCACACACTAAGTACTTCATATTGTATTCATTCCTCTTCGTGAACTGCCCCCAATTTTCCAATGTGATCAGCTACTGAGACATTCCGTTAAATGTTGTTGCAAAAATAACTCTATACTATATGTATTTTATCCTCTGTTTCTGAGCTACCCAATTCTCAGCTAGTGGGAAAGTAAATGGCAACACATGACTGGGAGAACAAAATAGGAAGAGCCGAGGAGGAGTGAAGAAAGCAGAAGAATGGAAACAGGTAATGGGTGTCAGGAGAGAAAGAAGAATGTCAGGTTTCTTTTATTTTGAGAAAGCAATGGGAAGCAGAACACGTGGATGTAGTAAAAGAGCTAAACACATTTAAATACAATTTTATAAGGTTGAGCACTAAACAGCAGCTGAAAGTGAAGTATTCTGTAATGAAATGTAATGAAATGTATGTGTCAATTATCTGTGTAGTGTGGAGAAGCAGCAAAAAACAACCAAACAAAAACCTCATCTGCAGTGACACAGAAGCCAAAGACTGCCTTATGGAGACAGTAGCTGTGAGCACAGCACACTCAAGCTGTCTGAGAAACTTGGGCTTGAAAGTAACCCCAGGTTTCAGTCTCACCCTGCATGTCACAACCAGGAGGATCACAGCAGTGATGCCTCAGCTGGTGGGTGATGGCAGATGCTGCGCAGCACATCACTTACAGCCCTTCGGGAATGAGCACCGAGACCTCAGCACTCAGCCTCACTCTATCTACGCAGTACAGTGACAGCTTATGAGAGGTGATGGAGGTGAGACTCAGGAGACTAAAAAACAGCCACTTACAAGAAGTAGAGAAGTGGAAGAAACTGATTTATGGAAAGAATGGTGGAAGCTAACTGGAAGTATCTCTAACGGAAAGTCACTGCAAGTATCTCCTTTTTTAAGGACAAATAGGAAAATAGGATGGGTATTAAATGCACCTGAAAATGCCCTGGCAGAACTGTACCTGCTTCCTCTAGATAAAATAAAGGCAAGAGCATTGCCTGATAAAAAAATACCAAGTCAAGCCTTGGGTTACCAGAGCTTTTAGCTTATGTATATATTTGGAAAAAAAAATACTTGATGTGTCTGCACTTAACACTGCACCCTGAGATCATTAATTCCGTCTTCGCTGCAGCCGTCAATATAGTCATTAACAGACCATTTCAGCTGCAGATGTACCTAAGTGTGAAATGTAAAACAACAGAAAGAGGACAAAGATGACCTTCCACTTACTTCACAGGCCACCAGAAACTCCTGGATCAGTAAACAGAGTGAATTTAACTTGTGAACTCAGATGCCAAATCTGCAGCCTGCTTCCTACCCCAACAGTAATTCATTTTGTTTATGAAATCACCCAGCCTGCTAGAAATATCGATAAAAGAATGAGACTCCAACATTGTTTACAGTGGTACTGAGGTAACAATCCTAAAGCTCACAACTGCTTTTAGGAAATAGCTTGTTTCATAGAAAATTTGTGAGAAGGTGCCAATTAATATTCATCAAAACATCAGTCTTCTTCCATTCTCCTTTTGAAGCTGGAACATCAACCATGAAGTCTCAGTGTTACCTTGCCAAAAGCAAAAAATCTTGTCTTTTTGTCTATTTTTCCTAGCAGATAAAATGCTATTCAGTATACAAAACACCTTCTCTGAACTCCTGAAAAATTAAAAATTTATATGACTTTGCATAACTTTGGGGATAGCCAGGTTCATACTGTTGATTAAATGTGACAGGAAAACCCCCCACAGCCCTAACTAAAACAGTTAATCCAAGACAGCAATTATGTTTAGACAAAGAGTTTAAATGCTTTTCTGAAAGGTATTCAATAGTTAGGAATCATTTAGTATCTGTGACATGTTTAACAAATACCATTCTTCAGGAGTACCACAGCAGCAGGTTGTCCAGGAGAACATCAAAGCAGAGAAATTCACATACCACAGAATAGTGGTGGTTGGAAGGGACCTTTGGACATCACCTAGTGTAAACCCCCTGCTAAAGTAGGTTCACCTAGATGTGACTTAGTTAATTGTACCAATAGGAGCAGAATTAATCTGTCAGAGTGAAAACTATATGCTCAGACTCAAATAATTTAAGGCTCTTGCAACCTTTTATGAAAAGGAAATGAGAAAACAACAACAACAACAAAAATCTCTTCCAGCCACTAAGAGCATTCGCACTAAATAGCTTAAAAGCACTGGCTGTGGAAGTAAAAGAATTCCGCAGCTTAGCTTACCTAGTATTCTTACAAAGCATTAAGCAGAGCCAAGAAACTTGCTATGAAAGAAAATTTCCCCTATTTTATTTCAGAGCTTCATCCACAGCCAAAGAAAAGGAAAACAGTGAGGATGGAAATGATAAATTAAGGTCCCTTTAATCCAGTCATGCATGCCTGCCAATGCCACTGCATGCAATGTTCCCGGGCACTGCTATGTCACAGTACAGGAGCTACAACAGAATATCAGAAAAGGTAACTGTACCAAAGAGCTAGGAACAGCTAAGCAATCCATTTCTCCACCTCACAGCTTCCGCACTCTGCTATCTGTGTGCTTTGCAGATGCCATTTCAGCTATTACAGTGCCACTGAATTAAAAATAAATATATGAAAAATCAGGGAGAGGCAGAGAGAAAAAGAACAAGTGCTGATCTTCCTGTATTTCTGTGAGGAAACATGACACAGCAGAGTCTCATGTTAAATCCTTTATCTTCATGCTAAGGTCTTCTGACATTTTAAATATCAGCCATAATGATTAACATCTCTCCTTAAAGCCAGAAGCTAAAATCCACCAGTATGCCACACACGGCGACACCTTTAAACATTCACACACTTCAGCAGTTACTAATTTTCCAATCCAGTACCTGGACATGACATTTTGACAAGTTTGCAAAGGATTTGCTAAACTACTTATTACTTCAATGTGCAAAAAGTATACTTTTTTGCAATGGATGCCTTTTCTATGTGATTTTCTGAAGTAGCTTTCCCATTACTCTGCTTTCATGTGCCAAAAGAGCCTAATGGTACTCGCAGCATTCATGCAACTTAGAACACCCAGTGACTTCAACATCACTTTGAATACAAGCAAACTAGTTTCTGTCCAAGTTCTCTTAAACCAGACACAGTCATTAGGCAAATTTCTAATGCAGATCAAGAAGAGCAATGGGTTTAAACTGGCAGAGGGGAGATTTAAACTAGATGTTAGGAAGAAGTTTTTTACAATGAGGGTGGTGAGACACTGGAACAGGTTGCCCAGGGAGGTTGTGGATGCTCCCTCCCTGAAGGTTTTCAAAGCAAGGTTAGATGAGGCCTTGAGTGACCTGTATTAGTGGGAGATGTGTCTGCCTATGGCAGGGGGTTGGAACTGGATGATCTTTGAGGCCCCTTCCAACCCAAACCATTCTATGATTCTAAGAATTTGCAATGATGCAGTGATTTCAAATAGATACCACTGGAGCTAGCCACTGCTTTGGACAGAACAGGAATGTGGCCTGAAGCTGCTGTGAGTTTGATAGATGTCTCCATTAGAAACACCACCACTAAAAAAGCAATGCTGTGGGTGTTTTAATAAAAAAGTAAAGACATGATAATGGGAAAAAAAAAAGTCCTTGGAGGTGAGTGTAGTCAGGCTGTGTGAAGGAGCTGCCACTGCTTTTACGCATGCAGCTTCATAGGGAAGGTGAAAGGTCTGCCCAATACTATTGGCAACTACGAAATTAGTTATAGGAAACAGATTCTAATCTGATTAACTCAGAGCTCCTATATATTATTATTCATTCTCCCTGAAGTTCTCTTAGGTCAAGTGATTGTTTTCCCATTATGAGAATAATAATAGGTTATTCTATGGATCGGATATGTTCCTCTGAAGAACCTAAGAAGCATTTCATCATCTTGCAGGTAAACTGGGTCGTGTGTTAGC
Source organism: Ramphastos sulfuratus (assembly GCA_013399055.1). Taxonomy (NCBI): domain Eukaryota; kingdom Metazoa; phylum Chordata; class Aves; order Piciformes; family Ramphastidae; genus Ramphastos; species Ramphastos sulfuratus. Next base: position 7,082 of record WBNM01017218.1, on the reverse strand, counting down.
ACTGGTAAAAACCACAGGCTGATTTAATAAGACAACAAGGAAAACTAGAATCACTCACAGTGGGGTAGCATTAAGCACGTATTGTTAGCTAAAATGCTGGCAGTATAATTATCATGCCATGCTAAGACAGACTCAACACTGTGCAAACATCACATTTCCCCAGCAGATTTTACAAAGTCTTTGAACTTGCAGAGGTAGGAGAAACGGAGACTAAAAACACCCTGCTACAAGTCGTACAGTGGATCAAAAGCCCTGGGAAACAGGAATGGTACTCAGATTTAAGCTCAGTTCAGGGGTTCAATTGTTGACTTAGCATCCTTATTTGAACCACAGGTCTGGTCCACATGTATTACTGTTCACCTGGCAACAAGGCAATGTTCCACAGGCAGAATGTTGTCTCAGAGGCATTCAAGTGCATCTTAAATCACTCCAAAGTGATGCCAGAAGAATTTAGCCCCTACAGTTTTAGGAAGACAGTATCATTCTAGTCCACAAAGCTCTCCCTTTTGCCTTAGAGTCATAGGTTATGCTTTTTGGAACGCAACACTACTCATGAACAGACAGAAATTAAAGGCATACATATTACAAGCTTCCTTCCCTGGAAAAGAAAACAACCCAAGCAACCAAAACAATCCTCAAACAATGGATGTTATACTACACAGGTCTTGGAAAACCGAAGGCATCTTTAACTGATATATGCCTTGCTTCTTTGAACTTTCTGAAAAGATGTTCATTTGTGTATCTGAGTATATGATCTATGCATATTATCTGATATCAGAGACAATTTTTGTATAGGTATTTTTAATTTGAGAAATGAGTCAAGCTGGGATGTGGGGCTAGGAGTCTGGAGCCATGTCCCATTTTCTAACAACACTCAGGCTCTGTGCAAGAGCAGGATCTGTACTGGCATCAGATGTATTATTGTAGGTTTGAGTTCTTCCCAAAAGTGTATCAAAGCGCATTCAGCTATTACAGTTCATACCGCTAATTCAGGAAAAAGGTTTCTTCCCTCTCTTCATGTCTGTCAAACAAATGAGTTTGGTTAGTTCAGTAAAGGTACCAATATGTTAAATGTAAAGTTATATAAGTTAAATGTTCAGTAAAGGTACCAATATGTTATGTGCTGGTTTGAGGCCAATTGGAATATTTTAACAGAGAGAATTATATTATAGGCTGTGAAAAGGAAACAATGGTGATGTCTACTTCACTCATAGGCTTGCTGAGATGTTTAGGAATAAGAACTCAAAGATAAGTAAGTCAGGCTTGTTGTCTCGGGCTGTCTAGCAGCTTCTGGCTTCTCCTCCCTGACGATTAATTTCACTAACCGCTTTTCTTCTAACCCCGCCCCGGCCGATCCTCAAAATTCTCCTTGCGCATAAGGCAAACCTTGAGGTAAGGTATAGGGGTGGGGAGAAGGTGAAAGGGTGGTTGGGAGTCCCTCCTGGGGACTCTGATTTCTGGGAGAGGAGTTGTGTTTCTGTATTACCTTTACCTTGTATATTTCTGTAAATATTCCTGTATATAGTGTCTATCTCTGCTTGTGTATTGTGCTAAGCTGTAAATAGAGCTTCATCTCTTAACTTCCAGCTGGCTGAGCTTTAGTCTGGGTCATTTTACAAAGTATGGGGGGCAGGGAACTCCCAAACCATCACATGTGATCATCACGATTCAAAGTCCAAGGCATATAATAACTGCATTATGATTGTGGAAATAATGCATTTATAACAGTGACAAATCTGGTTTATTGTTTACTTTTTACAAGGGCTTTTAATTAATTATTAGAAGAAAAAAAAAAAAAGCAATGCATCACATTTTTTAAACTACATTTTTCCTTTATAGAGTTTTAGCTTGTTTCAATACACTGCAGAAGGATGGCAGCCTTAGCCCATACCGTAATAGGTATGAAGCAGCTACACAAGCAAGAGGAAAAGGTATGAGAGCTTGAAACTACAAAGATATCATTATAGAATTATTTTGACACAACTGATCAATTAATCACATCCCCACAGCTGGCCAGGCCATTTGTAGTAGACAGATGCTCCAAGAATCATTGAATGGAAGTGTCTCATCCCAATCCTGACACAAGTTGGTTTCAAAAGAAATAATCCACACAGTGCCAAGGAAGTTACTGGGTCTGTGCCCACGCTCGTTCACTTTGGAGCTTGGCATTTTTTTTTAATAGAAGCACATTGATTTTTGTAGAGCTATAAGGTCAGACGTATATGGGCTTTTTGTAATACTGACTACAACTGTTTTGAAGAACAGCCAGGACTCTTCCAGAAGACCTCAAGGATTGCAAGGAAACAAGTAAAATAGGCTATCTCGGGTGTAAACGTGCTCACCGTTAGCAAGATGAGATTACTGCTTTAGTTGTTCTAAACCAAGAGCATTTGCAGTCCCTCTCAGCCGTGCTCCCGGGTGCCATCTGCTGCTTTTCTTTCACATTGCAGCCCTTGTGCGGGGAATATCCTCTGCAGATACTCTTTATCATTGCATNAGACAATTTTTGTATAGGTATTTTTAATTTGAGAAATGAGTCAAGCTGGGATGTGGGGCTAGGAGTCTGGAGCCATGTCCCATTTTCTAACAACACTCAGGCTCTGTGCAAGAGCAGGATCTGTACTGGCATCAGATGTATTATTGTAGGTTTGAGTTCTTCCCAAAAGTGTATCAAAGCGCATTCAGCTATTACAGTTCATACCGCTAATTCAGGAAAAAGGTTTCTTCCCTCTCTTCATGTCTGTCAAACAAATGAGTTTGGTTAGTTCAGTAAAGGTACCAATATGTTAAATGTAAAGTTATATAAGTTAAATGTTCAGTAAAGGTACCAATATGTTATGTGCTGGTTTGAGGCCAATTGGAATATTTTAACAGAGAGAATTATATTATAGGCTGTGAAAAGGAAACAATGGTGATGTCTACTTCACTCATAGGCTTGCTGAGATGTTTAGGAATAAGAACTCAAAGATAAGTAAGTCAGGCTTGTTGTCTCGGGCTGTCTAGCAGCTTCTGGCTTCTCCTCCCTGACGATTAATTTCACTAACCGCTTTTCTTCTAACCCCGCCCCGGCCGATCCTCAAAATTCTCCTTGCGCATAAGGCAAACCTTGAGGTAAGGTATAGGGGTGGGGAGAAGGTGAAAGGGTGGTTGGGAGTCCCTCCTGGGGACTCTGATTTCTGGGAGAGGAGTTGTGTTTCTGTATTACCTTTACCTTGTATATTTCTGTAAATATTCCTGTATATAGTGTCTATCTCTGCTTGTGTATTGTGCTAAGCTGTAAATAGAGCTTCATCTCTTAACTTCCAGCTGGCTGAGCTTTAGTCTGGGTCATTTTACAAAGTATGGGGGGCAGGGAACTCCCAAACCATCACATGTGATCATCACGATTCAAAGTCCAAGGCATATAATAACTGCATTATGATTGTGGAAATAATGCATTTATAACAGTGACAAATCTGGTTTATTGTTTACTTTTTACAAGGGCTTTTAATTAATTATTAGAAGAAAAAAAAAAAAAGCAATGCATCACATTTTTTAAACTACATTTTTCCTTTATAGAGTTTTAGCTTGTTTCAATACACTGCAGAAGGATGGCAGCCTTAGCCCATACCGTAATAGGTATGAAGCAGCTACACAAGCAAGAGGAAAAGGTATGAGAGCTTGAAACTACAAAGATATCATTATAGAATTATTTTGACACAACTGATCAATTAATCACATCCCCACAGCTGGCCAGGCCATTTGTAGTAGACAGATGCTCCAAGAATCATTGAATGGAAGTGTCTCATCCCAATCCTGACACAAGTTGGTTTCAAAAGAAATAATCCACACAGTGCCAAGGAAGTTACTGGGTCTGTGCCCACGCTCGTTCACTTTGGAGCTTGGCATTTTTTTTTAATAGAAGCACATTGATTTTTGTAGAGCTATAAGGTCAGACGTATATGGGCTTTTTGTAATACTGACTACAACTGTTTTGAAGAACAGCCAGGACTCTTCCAGAAGACCTCAAGGATTGCAAGGAAACAAGTAAAATAGGCTATCTCGGGTGTAAACGTGCTCACCGTTAGCAAGATGAGATTACTGCTTTAGTTGTTCTAAACCAAGAGCATTTGCAGTCCCTCTCAGCCGTGCTCCCGGGTGCCATCTGCTGCTTTTCTTTCACATTGCAGCCCTTGTGCGGGGAATATCCTCTGCAGATACTCTTTATCATTGCA
>WBNM01017216.1:14877-36594 GCA_013399055.1 Ramphastos sulfuratus | reverse complement strand
TGCACTGATTCCTCTGTCCATGTCACTGACAAAGATGTCAAACACCACTTGTCACTGGTCTCCAGGTGGACATTGTGCCCTTGATCACCACTCTCTGTGTGCCACCATCCAGCCAATTCCTTATCCATCAGTGCTCCACCCATCAGGTCCATGTTTTTCCACTGACCCCTGAGGGACGCCACTTGGCACTGTTTTAAAAAATCTGGTTTAAATCTGATTCAAAACCTCAATGCGCAATGACAGGTTAGGAGACTACACATGCCCTGTGGTGTCTATCTCAGACCACAGTTTTCTGTCTGACTATGCCTTCTCCCATGGTCTCAGGTGAAGCAGCCATTCTTTGACTCCCTCCTGAAGGCAGGCAGGGGATGGTATGCTGCATAATGCTGAGGCAGCATGATTGCTTCTTTCCCTCCCAGCGGTGCCTGCATATTAACTGTGGATTAATGAGCCCTCTAAGTATTACTTAATGCTCCTGAAATGCTTTATATTTCCTACTTACAGAATGATCATCATTAAGGGATTAAGGTAAAAAAAAATTACAAATTTAGGTGGCTACAATTAAGTTTCAGAATCCTCGTTTTGGGTCTTACATATTTACAGCCCAGCTGTGAGACTGGAAGAGCATATCCCCCAGCCTTATTGACACCAAAAGGATCTGTGGTTTTATAGAATTTATGGCAACAGGACCAGTTTTGTGGATGAGTCCCTCACAAACACACAACAGCTTAAACTGCAGCAAGAGATTTGAGTATTTTGGCCTCCAGCCCAAAACACCTTACTGACATTGGAGACCATTGTCCTCCACCTCATGTAGAGAGAGAGAAGCCAAAGGACTATGCATAGTCAATGCCTGGGGAGCATCCTAGCTAGCTGCCCCCCTCTGTGGCTCTGACAGAATGATAGGCCAGTGCAGCACATGGATGTGTCCATCAGGTATGGAGGCAGATAAAACACAACACCCTGGCAAGATGCTGCAGTGAACAGGTCCTGTTCCCTGCAGAGCTTATCAGTTCAGGCACAGCACCTGCATGATGCAGCTGTTTATCTGTCAGGCTCAGTCTGGCTCATTTCCACCTCTGCTTCACCTCCACTCCATCCTTTCTTGTACCCCAGCTCCTGGAGTGAGAAGAGAAGGAGTTGGGCAGCCTGCTGGTGGTGTTGGTGATCACAAAGTCTGTGTTTGTACACAGAGGGGAAAAGAAGTTTTGGATACAGAGGTAAGCACGGTAAACTCTCTGTCACCTCTGACTAAGGCATGTGTTCAGAGGATTGGGTCAGTCATCATCTACTGCCCTCCAGGGAGCTCAGCCTGATTTTAATGATGAACTCAGGAACAGATGCTCACTGGATTGGTCTTGGGGAAGACTTGAGGAAGTCTGGTGATACTCAGCAAGAGGTAAGATTGTTCCTCACCAAAGAAACAAATTATACTCAAAACTGGATTAAAGACTGCAGGGCTTTTTGACTGCAGAGGGCTGAACTAGGTTCTTGCTCTTTTTCCAACACTCTGCTATTTGCAAACATCAGGTGGCACTTAGTGGAGTGTCTGAGCTGTAATTACAGGTCAGCCAGGACTGGAGATGGCTGCAGCCTCCTGCGTGACTTGCCTGTAGAGAGCATCAGGGTCTTCTTTTCATGAAAAACAGCTCAGAAATTACTTGATCTGCAAGCTTCTTCAATGATGTAAAAGTCAAGAAGCAAAAGTTACTATTTAAAAAAATGCTGAAAGGCAGTTTTCAGCATCAATTAATTTTCCCTATGAGTGAGTAAAGAAAAAAGTCCTCCCTTCCCCAACATCTGCTTGAGTTCTCTTGCTATTGGCTGTTGTGATTGGCCTCTGGCAAACTGAATTTGCCTTAGTTAAAAGAGCAAATAGGAAAAGTATCCAGACACTGCCTAGGTTTGTCTGTGAACAGAGATTTGTTTTCTAATGATTGGCTCATTGTTAAAAATTCATTAAAAGCTTTACAATTATTAATAAATACCTCACCAGTAAGCTCATGTTCAGCTGCAACACTAAATTATCTCCAATTGCCTTGTGAAGCTTCTGGAGATTAAACTGGCTTCAGACCTGTTTTCTGATAGTGCCTTCATCTTTTACCAACAGCATGAAAGAAAATTCAGTCTTTATAATCAGTTATTTACAAACCAGTGGTTATGTTTGTGCAACCTTGCATGACTAACATTTTTGAGTATCTATTTTTAAAAAAAAAATATTTTTTATAGCAGAAGAAGCCCAGAAAAAGTTCTGTTTTATTTTGAAAGCTGTAGTATTTGATGNTGATTCTATGATTCTATTTCTCATATGATTTAGCCCCTTGAGATTCCAGGCAGGAATTACAATTGGACAAAAGATTTCATTTTGGCCTTAAGGGGGAGACCAGATGAAGTGATACAAGCATTTGTGTCTGTGTGATTGCCACACTTTAAATTTTGGCCTGGGCACAGCTTTGAATTGTCTGCAGGTGCAAGCAGCACTATTTGTAAGGAACGTGCTCCTGCTGCATCATTGCTGCCTTTGAATTTGCTTTCTGCCAAGGTTGGTATATGGCTGTGGAAAATAGGTCTTTTTCACTCACTTCCCAAAAGCACAGATAATAAGTGTTCTAAACCTCAGTATGTGTCTTGAGGCACATTGATATGTGATACTGCTTCACTCATCAGAGGTAAAAATGTCACCAAAAATATTTGCCAGAATGATGACAGAAAGGAAATTAAATGAGCCAGGGAAGCCCCTGACCACATCTCAAATATTATGTAGAAATATAGAATCATAGAATGGTAAGGTTGGAAGGGACCTCAAGCATCATCTAGTTCCAACCCCCTGCCATAGGCAGGGACACCTCCCACTAGTACAGCTCACTCAAGGCCTCCTCCACCCTGGCCTTCAACCCCTCCAGGGAGGGAGCAGCCACAACCTCCCCGGGCCACCTGTGCCAGTGTCTCACCACCCTCACTGCAAAGAACTTCCTCCTAACATCCAGTCTAAATCTCCCCTCTGCCACTCTAAATCCATTGCCCCTAGTCCTGTCATTGCAAGACCTTGTCAATAGTCCCTCCCCAGCCTTCCTGTAGGCCCCCTTCAGATATTGGAAGGCTACTCTAAGGTCTCCTGGAAGCCTTCTCTTCTCCAGGCTGCAGAGCCCCAACTCTTGTAGCCTCTCCTCATAGCAGAGCTGCTGCAGCCCTCTGAGCATCTTCGTGGCCCTCCTCTGGACCCACTCCAACACTTCCATGTCCTTCCTGTGCTGGGGGCTCCAGAACTGCACATATGAGGAAAGAAAATTAAATATTAACATCTCCTTCAAATCAACAAACCTTAAATAACAACAAACATTTTTCAAGGACCAATGCCTCAGGCTCCTGTCAGATCCCCTTGGGAGAAGGTTCCTACAGTGGTCTGGGACATTCCTGGTGCCACTGCCTGCAGGCCACTGCTGGGAGTCACATTCCCACAACCACAACAGTGAAGGGCAGCACATGCCTGCATTTCAGCTGCCTCTTCAGTCTGACACACTAATGAAAATTCTTTAGGATTTGGGGTGGTGCAAGGACCAAGCTTTGTTTCCTCCTCTACTGCCCCTGCAGCAGGACAAAGACAGCTTTTAAGGGACCAACAAAGTTGTGTGGGGTGACAATATTTTTAATCACCCCAACAAAATAAATGTCACATACAGATTTCAATACTGAAAACTATGAGCTGGTCTAAAAAGGCTGGGTAAATCAGCATTTTCTCACCTCTGGTGATGCTGTCTCATCCTAAGTCCCCAAAATCTGTGTAGCACCTCTGGCTTTCACATGTCAAAGGTAAACAGAAACAGATTCCATCAAGCCTGGAAGTGAACCCAGAATGCAGGTGGAGAGGAGAAACTAAACTATCTAAGTAGCCTCCCTGCTCTGTGCCAGTTTGCACAGATAATTAACACAACTCATGCACCAAAAAGCAGGTCTGAAGCATTAGGGGTCCTGCCATAAGGGGGAAGCAATCATGAAGCAGTTAATTGAATAAACTCAGGGCAAGTTTTTCTGCTTGCAGCCATCCCATAAGGAGAACAAAAGGCAGATTTGTCCAAGTGGATTATTTGCTCCATGTGACTTGCTCCACATTATCTGCTCCATGCAGTGCTCTTTGGGAATATGTTTACCTTTGTGCCATGATGCAAAGTCTTCTCTGACAGATGCTGAATAATCTCTTCTCTCCTCTTCAGAGTTAATTTCCTATTGCTTGTAATTACCAACAAGGATGCTTTCCCCAAAGCATATTTTGAAGTATACCTTGCTTTCTTTTGCCATCCCTCATCTGCCACACCGACCTCCTTTCCAGCCCAGACTGATTTCATTACCTAGTAATATCCATGGGCTTTGAACTAGCATAAGGATTTTCATTTCAGATGAGTTTAAATTAACAGGTACTTGTGTAACTGCTATACTTCTTCACTGCTGTCAGTCTGCTATGCTGATCCTTGGATTCTTGAGTGTCTCACATGTCTGTCTGTCTGCCTTCCCTCTTTGCAGATGTGTTCTTCAGCTATGACTTTGGCTTGGTCACTGTTGATGCAAATGTGCTCTTGATTCTCTTAAGCTGCTGCACTTATCCTTACACACCAAGCTCTGTTTTTATGTAGGATTGCAGAGTCAGAAAAATTCATATAGGACCTTTGGACATCACATTATCCAACCTCTGCTCAAAGGCCAGTCAGCTGCAAAGACAGGTCAGGTTGCTCAGAGTCCCACTGAGTTTTTAAAATCTCTAAGGAGGAAGACAGCAGAGCCTCTCTTGGCAGCCTGAGCTAGTGCCGTACCACTCCCAGGAGAAGGACTTTTTGCTTCCTATCTAGTCAAAATGTCTCTTGTTTCAGCTTTTGTCTGGTCCTTCCTATTCTTCTAGTGTGCCTCTCCCAGAGGAGTGTGATTGTTTTCCCTGTACAGTCTCAGCAGGTAGTTGTAGAGATCAGTTCCTCTTTACTCTGCTCTCCTCAGACCCCATCTGGAGTACTGTGTGCAGTTCTGGAGCCCCCAGCACAGGAAGGACATGGAAGTGTTGGAGCAGGTCCAGAGGAGGGGCACGAAGATGATCAGAGGGCTGCAGCAGCTCTGCTATGAGGACAGACTGAGAGANTTCTTCTCCAGGCTGAGCAAACACAGCCCTCTTCCACTCCTTCTCCAGCCTCTGCTCCATTCTCCTGACCAGCTTGGTGCTCCTCACTGGGCTTGCCCCTCTATGTCAATGCTTTTCTCGTGATGGGGAGCCCCAGGTGGGACTTGGTACTCTGAACATAGTCTCACAAGTGCCAAGCAGTAGGTAATAATCCTCCATTTGGACCTGCTGGTTACACTCCTAACACAACTCAAAATGAGATTGTCCTTTGCCACACTTGATGGCTCACTCTCAGCTTGTCCAACAGGACCCACAAAGCCTTTTCTGCAAAGCTTCTTACTATCCATCTGTGCTGGTTTGAGGCTAATTGGAATATTTTAATGGAGAAAATTATATTATAGGCTGTGAAAAGGAAACAATGGTGATGTCTGCTTCACTCATAGGCTTGCTGAGATGTTTAAGAAAAGAATACAAAACAAAGATAAGGCACTCGGGCTGAGACACTCTCGAGCGGTCTAGCTTCTGGGCTTTCTCCTCTCTGCTGAGTAACCTCACTAACCACTTTCCTTCTAACCCCCCTGGCTGATCCTCCAAACTCACCTTGCACGTAAGACAAACCCTGGGGTAAGGTATAGGGGTGGGGAGAAGGTGGAAGGGTGGTTGGAAGCCCCTCCTGGGGTCTCTGATTTCTGGGAGGGGAGTTGTGTTTCTGTATTCCCTTTAACTTGTCTATTTCTGTAACTATTCCTGTCTATTGTGTATATCTCTGCTTGTATATTGTGCTAAGCTGTAAATAGAGCTTCAGTTCTTAACTTCCAGCCAGCTGAGTCTAGTCTGGGTGATTTTACAAAGTATGGGGGGGCAGGGAACTCCCAAACCATCACACCACCCAGCCTTTGGGTTGCAGTGTTGCATGGGGTTATTTGGTTCCTGATAGGTGACATCTCATTTCCATTTGTCTTTCTGTCTCGCCTGGCAATGGTGACAGAATCCACGGTTGGTTTGCTGAATCCATGATCTTTTTGCTTACTTAGCCTGAAATTCTCTGCTGACAATTACTCCAAAAAGTTATGCCCTACTTAGAATCATAGAATAGTAAGGTTGGAAGGGACCTCAAGGATCATCTAGCTCCAACCCCCTGCCATAGGCAGGGACACCTCCCACTAGTACAGCTCACTCAAGGCCTCCTCCAACCTGGCCTTCAACACCTCCAGGGAGGGAGCAGCCACAACCTCCCTGGGCAACCTGTGCCAGTGCCTCACCGCCCTCACTGCATAGAACTTCTTCCTAACATCCAGTCTAAATCTCCCCTCTGCCACTTTTAACCCATTGCCCCTTGTCGTGTCATTACAAGACCTTGTAAATAGTCCCTCCCCTTTTTTTTTCTTGATGGGAACTTCCTTCTAGCAGAAATAAATGGAATCCTGCACTTATGTTGCCAGACCATTTTTGCTATATCTGAAATTTCCCTCAAATCTTGCTTTTGGGGAATGGAATGAATGTCTTACCTGAACCTATATAAAACAATCTGCAGTGAATATAATATGGTGCTCAAGCTTTCTGGATTTACCTTACAGAGAAAACTATTCTAATTGTGTTTTCTTTTGCTTGAGTCAAAGGAACTGTAGGGGGACAGTGACATTTATTTCATCTATCATCAGCTAGATGAAAATGACTTATCTATCCCAAGAGTCTTTTGGCTATCTTGGTGATCAGTGGCAAGACAGTCTTCCTTTGAGGACTCACTGATCATCTCACTGATCCCAGACTCCATCTCAGCTTCCATGTAGTGCAAGTAGAGAGAATTCACAGTACTGCTTCTCAAGCAAAGCCTGCCTCCACTCAGCTGTAAGGTGCCTTTTCATTTCATGAGGGTCCAACCAGCAAAGATAACACAACCCTGTATGTAACCAGGCACTCTCATCTGAGCAGACATTGCAGTGCAGCAATGAGACATTTAGGTTAAATTCCCTACTAAAGAGGAAGATGTCTTCAGTCTGCCCTGTTCTCTTTGAAAGAGATGGCTAAGTTTACTGGACCCAAGCATGTTTTTCATATGGTCTTTTTCTGGATCAAGTTTGATGGAATAAGTTTGCCTGAATGATAGTCTGATGCTGCAAAACATAGATATTTTTGAGTGAGTGCACATGCTTTACACTGAACAGAAGTCTTCCTGATGACCTCACTCGCTGCCATCCTGCCATTTCCATTTCAGCATCTTATTCCTGCAAAGCCTGAAGGTGACCTTAATCATCCCCTCACCCCAACTGCCCTATGCAATCCTCGTGTGGTGCTTATTTAGTCCATTTTCACACTTATTACCTTGCTATTTTCCACATGGCAGTCCCTAAGAGTAGAAGAACATTTTCATCCTCTGCTGATGTGGTTTTTCTGCTCCGTAGCATCTGCCTCCTTGCTCATCTCTAGTGTTTGTTCTCTGCACAAGAGTACATTACTGATTTAATCTTTTTCTGTCTCATTCATGCTCCATTTCTCTGTTTCTCTTTCCATTTCAGCTGGCACTTGATGTGAAAGTGTGTGTGATCTTGTGTTTAAGATATTCACAAGGACTGGTGTCTCTTCTGCACTGCATATTTCCCAGGAGTTGATGGGCAATTCGCCAACCAGTTTGAAGCTTAATATTTTCATATGTAAAATACTGGTAACATCCCTACAGCTGTGCAGATGGCAGTTCAGTTTGGAACAGCTCAAAATGAAATTGCTATAGAAAAAAAAAAAAAGGCTAGAACCAAAAGCACTGTGTCTGATGTGGAAAGAACTGATTAAGTCCTTTTCAAAGTTGCTTCAAATATTTCTACTTAAAAAAAAAAGTACACCAAAATTAACATGCAAAGTACTCAGAGGCCTCTGCCATTCTCCTCCAGTGATGCTTTCATGTTGTTGCTGAGACTAAAGGGCTAAGTTAAAGATAAATCCATTAATGTTATATAAGATGCTCAAAAAAAAGCCTCTAAATAAATAAAAGTGCTTTGAATTTCACCCTGTGTATGTGTCAGGCAATTCATCAGCAGTGCCAGGACACTCCTCTCATTGGAGGATAATGCTGTGGGAAGCTAAGAAGGAGCATTGCAGGTGACTATTAACAGCAGGTCACCCAGAACAATTTTCAGGAGATCTCTATGCACCACTGACATTTTGCTATTCAGCAGAGATCTCAATAATCTCTAGGGGTAAGAGCTTTGTGGGAGGCTGCTAAAACCATCTGAGGCCACAGCCCTGCCCAGGTGCTTGGTCCTGCAGCATAGAAGAGACATGTGCCTGCTTTGGCAGCAAACACAGAAGACTGCTAAGCTGAAATCTCTGCTGAAATGGGATTTACTTCACCATACCAAAGCAGAGGCAAGATACTCTCTTTAGCCATCACTGGTGAAGATGACTCACTCTGACGAGTGGACAACAGGAATCTGTGGCACCTCCAGCTGGACCTGTCTGCTCAAGCCCCAGCCCAAAGCACCAGGGCAATAAGGTTTAGCAGGCACATAAGGGACTTGGCTTCCTCAGCAGCCTCATCCATGAGTGTTGAGAGCAGTATTTTCCTGCTTTTTGCAGCTCTCCTCATCTTGCCTGCAATCGTTTTAAAGTGGGGCTTCATCTGTCAATAGGGAAATCGGCAGCACCAAACAAGCTGAGGATTGAATGATTGTGATTTCTGCTAAAGAAGCTTAGAGGAAAATAAGAGATCCAAAGTTGCAATGAAATTAGTGATGATTTCCTTTCAGTGAGAGTTAAAAAAAAAAAAAAAAGCCCAAAATTAGGTTACTGAACTGCAGAGTGGAAGAATTTTTCCTTTAAGACTTTAAATAGAATGGGCAGAATGAGAAAGAACAATAGTGCAGGAGAAAAGGTACTTAACAAAATCAGACAAGCTATGGAAAGAAAGAAAAATAGCCCAGTCTGATAAGGTGTTTAATGTCTTAAGATCTGTGCTTTTCATTTCCAGATACGGCATGTGCATACATAGGTGGTCTGGGAAGTTGCTGCTATGTTCACCCAGACCCAAGGAGAGACTCCAGGCCCAGGCTCTCCCCAGTTCTATCAAAAGCTGGACCCAGACTGTCGAACACGGTGGCTCAGCTCTGCTTGCCTCCTGCTTGCCCAGCCCATTACCTCAATCTTGTTCATCTCTCTAAATGAATTCTTCCCTTTCTGGCTCCTGTGCCTCCTGGCACCTACCCTTAGCAGCTCCAAGGAGGACCATGTCTCTGCACCACGCTGTGCCATGCATTGCTATTCCACATATGTCACCTTGGTGGCAATGCCACCAAGAGATGCTGAGTGCAGCCCATCACAGTCATGGCTCCCATGGTCACTGCTCCCACCAGCAGTCCTTGCTACCCTAGCCTCATGCAGCCAGAAGAGCACAGTTTAAACCTCCCTGGTTGCTCACTGCCTTATGTAGCCACCAGTAGAGCTGGGTAAATTTTACTATGCTCCAACCCAACACTGAAATTATCAAAAGATTCAGCTTTCCCCTCATTTGCAGCCATGACAGAGATGCTGATTACCTGTCATGATGGGAAGGCTTTGGGGGTGCTGGAAGAGACACAAAGTCTCAGTTCAGAGCCATGCAGCACAAGGATTATGGCTTTTCTGTGGAATAGGAAGCACAAAACCCCCAGAAAGACAGGACACAGTCATAGAAGCTCCTCTCTGCTGCTTTATTTGTTTTCTTGGAATCTGCTGTGTTTCCTTTAAACTCAATTTCTCGGATTATTTAAGAACCTCAGAGTGCCTCTGATTAAAATTAAAAAAAAAAAAAAGTTTATCATAGAATCATAGAAGGTAAGGTTGGAAGGGACCTCAAGGATCATCTAGTTCCAACCCCCTGCCATAGGCAGGGACACCTCCCACTAGTACAGCTCACTCAAGGCCCCCTCCAACCTGGCCTTGAACACCTCCAGGGAGGGAGCAGCCACAACCTCCCTGGGCAACCTGTGCCAGTGCCTCACCACCCTCACTGCAAAGAACTTCCTCCTAACATCCAGTCTAAATCTCCCCTCTGCCAGTTCAAACCCATTGCCTCTCATCCTGTCATTACAAGACCTTGTAAATAGTCCCTCCCCAGCCTTCCTATAGGCCCCCTTCAGATACTGGAAGGCTACTCTAAGGTTTCCTGGAAGCCTTCTCTTCTCCAGACTGAAGAGCCCCAACTCTTGTAGCCTGTCCTCATAGGAGAGCTGCTGCAGCCCTCTGATCACCTTCGTGGCCTCCTCTGGACCCACTCCAACACTTCCATGTCCTTCCTGTGCTGGGGGCTCCAGAACTGTACACAGTAAGTTCCTAAGAGCCTTGCAGCTAAGCATGTTAGGAGGTCTTTAATACCAGAAGAAAATATTAACAAAACTGTCTGCTCAGTAAATTCTGCCTTTGTGGCAAAATTCACAATGCTTGGGAGCCTGGTCTGGGACCTTTTACCACTCAGGGCAAGACTGTATTCAGTGCTTGGTTTCTCTACTGAGGCAACCAGCAACATAAGCTAATTAATTCCAGTTGTGGGAATGTCCGTGAGTGACTTAGATCTTCTGGAAAGGAGATTGAGGCCTCACCACTCATTTCATGTAATCATGGTTTATATTAAAACAGCCCTCTTTCATTTGTACTCCACATATTAGTTACAGCAATTGCTTTGTGTGTGTCTCCTGAGGGAGCTATCTGGGCCAGTGTGTCTAATCCAAAGGGCTCCATTGAAAAATTCTTGATAGTCTGAGCCATATCAAAGTGGGTGGATTACAAAGCAATATGTGGTGGGGGTCTGATGGCCTCTCCTCACCCTGCTGTCAGATACACTCCTGAGGGGAGAGGCATTCCTCTAAATATTAAATATTCTAATAATAATGCCATCTTCCACTGATAACATCTGACTCAAAACATCCCACAAAAGATTTGGTTTATTATTAAAATTCACCCACAAAATCATATGTGGGTAGGGAAGGATTTGAGGCATACCCACTCTATCCCATCTCCAGAGCTGTAGCAAGTCAGGGAGAGTTAACAGTAGTAATTAAATTTCAGCAGCGTGTTTGGGGCTGCAGTTGGGGAGAAGGAAGTCAGAGCATATTAACATAGAAACTTCTGAGGCAGTGGCTCCTCTCCTCCTTCTCTCTCCACTGAGGAGATGCTGTAATTGTTATTCTGAGAGACCACGCTTGAAGCTCAGAGCTGCCCTGCTTTGCAGTGTGTCTGTCCTGCAGCTCTGTGGGTTGTGCAGTGTGCCTGTCCTGCAGCCCTGCGGGTTGTGCAGCGTACCTGTCCTGCAGCCCTGCGGGTTGTGCAGCTTGCCTGTCCTGCAGCCCTGCAGGTTGTGCAGCTTGCCTGTCCTGCAGCTCTGTGGGTTGTGCAGTGTGCCTGTCCTGCAGCCCTGCAGGTTGTGCAGTGTGCCTGTCCTGCAGCCCTGCGGGTTGTGCAGTGTGCCTGTCCTGCAGCCCTGCGGGTTGTGCAGTGTGCTTGTCCTGCAGCTCTGGAGGTTGTGCAGATGTGTGGGTCTGTGGGCTCAGAATTAATGGCTTATAGGAGAGGAGAGCTCCTGGGACCAAGTAGTGGCACTGGTGAAAGGAAAGCTCCTTAGCAGAGCTGCTAGAGTGTCCTCTGAGGAGCAGCACTGACAAAGGTTTCTGGGGTGCTTGTGATCGACTTGATTTCCAGTTTTGCTCACTGAAATTTCTTCAAACAGGCAAAGCTGAAGGAGGGGTGGCAATACAGTGCTGATTTCTGCTGTTCACATCCCTACAAAAGGATTTGAAAGTGCTCACTGCCTTATGCTTAGCTTGTCCAGTGCTTAGCTTATCCAATGCTTAGTCCTGTCCCACAGCTTGGATGGGACCCAGGCACCTTCCTAGCAGCCTGAGTTTGCAGGCACCAAGAGTTTTGCAGCCTTTCTCAACACGGTTTTCATGATTCTACTGAACAATAGGGCCAAATGCCACCTGGGCTCCCCACATCACAGCCCTGAACAAGAGATTCAAGGTTGTCTGGGCCAAGTTTTAGAGTCCCTCTCCTTCCCTGCACCAAACAAAGGAATAAATCTCATGTGGGTGTGATGCACCATGGCACTTTAATCTTGCTGGGGATAAAGTGGATTACAATGCTATTTGGCTGGCTACTGCACACAGTCAGACTGTTATATAACAGGATTCAAATTTCTTCCCTAACTCAGAGCAGATTTGCTTGTTACTTTAAAAAATAACTAGAAGACAGTTTGCCTCCATAAACCATGCTTCAATCCTTTTTGAACATAGGATTGAACTATTTATGCCCTCTTTCAAATACGTATTTTTTTGTAATTCAGTGAATTCCTTGAAGTCCTACAGAGATGGAGATGAGCATTTCATACAAGAACATTGTAAATGCCCTTTTCTACTCTTCACAAGAACACTGTTCTCACTCTACAAAGAGTTAAAGTTGAGTGTAAAAAGCTAGTAACTCCTTGAACAAGGAAGATCTGTTTTACCCAGTCGCACACAGCACCTCGCAAGGCATCAGTGCCTGCCGGGGCAGCGATTGCTCTGCAGTTCCCTGCTGTGTGCGGCTGCGTTTGGGGGCAGGGACCATCCAAAGCTAAGGAGCGAGGACGAGGACGTATAGCCTACCTTTGCCTTCTCCCTGGGATGCAATTAGCAGTGCCGGGGAGAACTGCTATTTACGGAGGGAGAATGCAGAGGAATTCACCGAGTCTCATCTCCACAGGACCACCAAACCCTGCTCATTTCTTCAACAAACAAGGAGCATCTTAAAACTTCCCTTGCATGCTGTGGCCAGCAGCATAAGCAGTGCTTCTCTAATTAATATGGCCTTGGAGGGAGCAGCCACTTGGCTGAGGAGCTCTGCTGCCTGGCTGTGCCTCTCCAAGGAGAGATGTCAGGGCATCTGTACGCTTGAAGAGAGACAGGTTACAAGGAAATGCATATAATATGATCAGGAATGAAGGTGACCTAAGGAAGTGTGGAAAATACGTGGTTTTCTCTGCTTGGCAAGTGAATTTTGATCCCAGCATAGGACTGCCTAGTAAGGTGCTGCTGCCATGCCTGGGAAAGCTCGGAAGCGGACAAAGAACAGAAAATGGCAAGAAGGACAAAGAGGCTCTGAAACAACACACACCTCCCCCCACCCTTCTCCATCCCCTTGCCAGACCTGCAAAACGGGGCGAGGTAGTTGCAAAATTGTCCTTCCTTGTTGAGAGCTGCCTGTGTCAGCCTGTCGTGCCCAGGGAAAATAGCAGCAGATCAATAGTGGTGTCTGAGCTGACACTCTTACTGTCCTCTCCATTCAGATAAAGCGAATCGCTCATCAGCCTTCCCGGTTACTGAGCCTTTCTAGGGGAAGGAAAACGTGGGTTTCCTTCTAAGCTTCTGCTTCTCTGCTGACCTTTGGACTGCTCATAGAGGAAGAGGTAAGTGATGGGCTCTGCTCATGGCCAGAGGTCCAGATGACATTACTGGAGGCCCCTTTTGGCCTAGCTATGGGTCTGTGACATCAGAAGCAGGTGCAACAATTCCCTGCGGGGTACCTGAGGTCCCCTGACCTCTGCCACTCACCAAGTGCTTTACGTATCATCGAATCTGTATTACACATATGTGATTACTAATCCTGGATCCCATCACCATGCCTGAGCACCCTTCTGGTGAGAGAATGGAGGTCTTTTGAAGTTTGACTTTAGTGGAGTTATGCACATTGGCACTGATCGAGGGCCTGACTTGTGTGAGGGATGTCAACGTGGGTAATCACGCCAGAATATGATGCCTGTCATTTATCATTTGCACCAGTCAGTCAGCAGCCCTCTCCCTTGTGTGCTGTGGAAGTACAGAATACAACAATCCCCTTGCAAAGAGATCACAATTTTGGAGTAAGCACAAAGCATTTAAGCCTTGGATGGAAGGGAGAGAAATTACATTGCTCTCAGCCCTTGTTTCCTAACAGGCTTGTATTCATCGACCGTAAACCTTAATACAGTTTTCAACTCCAGTTGTCGACTCTTAAGATAGATCTGGGGGCTGTCAACAGAATGTTACAGTTGAAATGACCCATCTAGAAATAATAGACCATGAACCATCTAAGTAGTGATAATGCTGTAAGCCACCACAGAGGAATATGTTGATCCCTCTCACTTTTAATGGTCCCTCAGGTGCCATTTGGCTTACAGGTCAGTTTGGGAGACATTTCTCTGTCCCAGCCTCAGAGGTCTGTGTGCCAGGTTGCTGGAGAGAGAAATCACAGCTTCCCTGTGCATCCCTGTGGGTGAAACAGGCATCCCATGAAGCCAATTCTTCTGGCTTGTTTCTGACACAAGTTTTTGTGCAAAGTGGCTTGTGAGCTGGAGGTGATTACTTGTCAATCACCAAAAATAGGTGGGGTGAAGTGTCTCACTCAGAGACAACTGGTGTTGAGCTGCAGGCTCCTACTGCTTGCTGGTGCTGGTGGATAGGCACCACTGGTGCCATGCTGAGCATAAGGGGGTCTGACCCACCAGTCTTTTCTGGCACAAAGCTTTAATACACTCCTGTGTGGGAAACACAAGCAGTTGAGTTCTCACTGCAGACTCGTGTGAGCAGTTCCCACCCAGATCAAGATGAAGCTCACTGGGCTTCACTGGCCCATCATACCCTTTTCTGGAGGTTCCCATTCTTTTCCAACAGAGTTTTTCATCCAGTGTCTGCTTTCAAGAGCTTCCAAGACTGTTCTGAGGTTGCTTATCTCTCTACCGGGCTTTGGGTCTGAGTGAATCTGCAACTTGAGAGGGTTTGAACTGCCAAATTCAAGTCTAGTCTTAGATATCAGCACAGAAATCAGTGGACATCCCTCTGTCTGCTTGTGGGACCTCATCAGACAGTGCTGCTGACACTGAAATTGTATTGTGACCTTCAATAACCTTTTTTCTACTCTTGTGTTTTGTTGGTTTTTTTTTTTTTAATAATAATTAAAATTATAGATAAAAGTAGCAGGAGGAAATCACATAAAAGGGGTCAAGCACAGAAGCATTAATTTACAAAATCTTCCTGAGCCCTTCTGAATGTGGCTATTTCTTTTATCCATTTGGGTGGCCAGATCCTTCCCAGTAATGACAGGGCTGTGGGCTTTTCAAGTACCCTGTGTCTATGAAGAAGCATGATGCTAGGAGAGGTGAGCCCACATGTGAGCAGACCATCCCCTGGGAGACCCTGCCCCAGACAGCTGGCAGTGCTTGCTGGACTAAATAGAATAGAAGGAAGATTTCCTCACAGCCTTGGAGGGAAATCCTCCCAGAGATGGAGTCCTGCAAGGAACAACCTCTCCCAGCATGAGACTGGAAATACAGCTCCAGGAAATCTGCTTTTTTTTTTAGGGGAAGGATGCTGTTCTGAACAGGAATTTACCCTGTCCATGGCTATCCCAGGGATCCACAGTCTGGGAAAGATGCTCCCCACAACCTCTCCAAGTTCCTCACAGAAATCTCAGCAGAGCCAACAATAAGTTGCCCTGAATTAAATTTATTTCTGAGCTGGTGCCAGGCTGGAAGAGTTGCATCACAAGTCAGGTCTGGAGGACTTCCCACTAAAATGGGAGTCACTTTGTTGAAGTTGATCATTCACTACTGTGATAAAGTAATTAAATCCTCTCAGTTGCTTTCTGCCCCTGCTGCTCTTTCTATACATACAAACATCAGGGCTCTGGCATAGATGGAGCTGTTGACACTTTGTCAGTGAAAATCCAGAACTGTGCAAGTACAAGAACTGTTTTCTGGGGGCTATAAATAGTTTTGCATTAAGGCAAATGTATTCTCTTGCCCAAAATAGATTCACCTTGCAAACGGCTTAAGGACAGTTTCACCTCCAAAGGAAGACCTTCAGACTCCCCTCAGGAGATAGATACAGCTCTTTTTCCCTCAAAAAAAACCACCAAACAAGACCAGCAGCAGGAGAGCCTTGTGCTGCTATCCCACTCTTCCCCTCTCTTTGCTCCCCACTGCCTGGCAGCATCCTGCTGTGCTTGGATGTCAGCCTGGGAGACCACCCAGCAGCCTTCTGCCGAAAAACATTATTTCATCTAACTTTTACAGTCCTTTTTTTCCAGATGCTTCCAACATGCATGCTCATTATATGGGTGAAAGGGATGAGGAAACTTTGTGGAAGGGAGCAGTGACTTCCCACAATCGCTTGGAGCAGCTGGTTGCTTCTCCTCCACTCCAAAGGGAATCATGCAGCCAAACAATGCATACACAGTCTCTCTGCCAGCGCTGCAATGTGTTAACAGCACTCTACCCTTGCTGCCAGAGTATCATATCACTCCCTGCAGAGAAATGCCAGCGGTGGCGAAGGGGGAAGATGAGAAGACGACAGAAAAGGGGGGAAAAAAAAATATTTTTAACTCACCTTTAGGCTGTGTGTTGGGTTGACAACGCAGACAAGTTGCCCAGCAGCTGAGAAAACCCTCTTTGCCTTGTAGTGCTGAAAACGCAGGTGAATGAGATCTAACACAGCCCCAAAGCACTGGGTGAAGAAAAGCATCACAACTTTTGGCGTTGCTGCTGCTGCTGCTGCTGCTGCTGCTGCTGGTAGGCAGGAGAAGCAGCGAGGGAGCCCCTCAGTCCTTGAGCCCGGGGAGGGAGTGCAATCGACGAGAGCTGCGCTCCGGCACGGCTTAGCATGCCTTCATATTCATCATCAAAATAAGACGGGAAGAGGCTTGCAGCAGCAGGGCGGCCAATGGAAAGGACAGAAATGCTATCCTTGAGGTCCAGAGACAGCCAATAACGAATGCCTCCCCCCTAGAAACTCCCTGATGAATAGAGCCTGGTGGAGAATGTATTATTGAACATTACCATACATCAGCACATTGCATTTATCTTGTGATTACAGCCAGTCATACGTGAGGCTGTGGAGATATGCAGGCAGAATTGATTGCTTAACGTCTCTATTTATTAATTGCCTTAATTTAACAAAAGAGCTCTAAGATACCAAAGCTAAATGTAAGGCTCAGGGAAGAAGCCACCAGTGGAACTGTTGGAAAGTGTCAAAAATAGACTACATTTTACTGAGACAGAAAAAAATCAAATATGCCAAGTGAGTTACAGTTCCTTGCAGGGGTTAAGCAGAAGTAGAACTCACTGTATAAATAGATTCACGTCTGTGCATTTAAAGGCTTTGGTTTGGATTTTCACCACTCTGAAGTTTTCTGAATTTTTACATCCCAGCAGACAAATAACGTTTCCCCCAAGTAACATTTCCCCACCACCACTAAAAAATAGGAGAGGTCATGTCTCAGGTTTGGTGTAACTTGGAATAACTCCGCTTGAAGTCAGCAATGTTTCCCTGATTTACACTTGCCAGTGGATCAGGTCTGTTGGACCCAAGCACTGAAATTGCTGGCTACTGGAACCACAAGAGCATAAAAAAAAAAAAGACACAGAGTATGCTTCTAAAAATAATGAAATACATGATGCATGAGAGCACACAGAGAAAAAACTTGCGCTGAGGGAAAAGTGGCTTCTAAATCAACAGAATAATTAAACATGCAGAAGAGTTTTGCTTGTCATTCATCTGCATATTGGTGGGCAGGAAATTGCAAATTAGCCATTAGATCGTCCTAGGCATTAAAAAGGAATTAGGGAAGTGCAAGGAAAATAACATGCTTTTGTGTATTGTCGCCAGCGCCTAGCTCTGTTGGTGGGCAGGGATCTTTTTCAAGCCATTGAGCCTCATTAAACTTGAGTTCCCATAACCAGGTTTGCTGGGAGGTGACTGCACCAGAGCAGCCAAGGGAATTGGAAAGCACATTCATTGCATGGGACAGTCCTGTGTGATATGTTGCTCTGCTTGTTAATAAATCAAAAGAGGGTTAATTTAATTAGCTCCCTGCCAGAACTTCCTATCAGGGTGCTATTTAGGCTTGCTAGCTAAGTACTCAGATGGCTTATTTAGCCTTGGTAATCCTTTTTTCCTTCAAAGCAGAGCAGATAAAAATAGGTTTTATTTCTTTTTCTTCCTATTCACACACACACACACACACCCCCCCCCCCCCCCCCCCCACCCCGTACTTTTCTCCTTGCTTCTCTTTAAATGCGACCCCTGTACCGTGCTGCCGAGGAGTGAGGCTTGTGCCCTGGACAGAGCAGCCTGCAGATCTCAGCCTGAGACTGGATTGTCACTACTGCCTCTTCCTCAATCAATACTGCAATACTGGCTCTGCCAGACTGCAGAGATCCTGTGTGTAAAAAGGAAAAAAGAGTAAATAAATAAGTGGGAAATTGTGAATGTTGAAACAGTTAACCATACAACTCCCCCCCCAAACATTAAAGATGGGAGGAATACATATCTCTTAGTTCCTAACATTTGCTTGCAAATTAGAACAGGAGATAATTTTTGCAGTGCTGAGAGACAGTTTGAGAGTATTTTCAGACTGACTTGAGGACAAGTGAGTGAATTGATTTGCTTAAATGTATCCTTTTCTTTGTTCCCAAAGTAACTCTGAGCATCCAGCTATTTATTATTTATTTCTGCCTGATTTGTAGTCGGTAGCTGCACGAGCACTTTATGCCAGCAAATTTCAGTCTGCAAATTATCAGTGCAAGTGTTCTGCCATCAGAGCCTTAAATGAAGAAAAGGTCCTTGCTATTTACGTTGATTATCACCACCTAAATCCCCTGACATTATTTCTGTTTGACTGATTGACTCAACTGAATGCTTAGACTTGAGGACATTGACCACGTCTAGCAGGAGCAGAAGCAGGAGCAGGAGCAGGAACAGAAACAGAAACAGGAACAGGGACAGGAACAGGAACAGGAACAGGATCAGGAACAGGAACAGGAACAGGATCAGGAACAGGAACAGGAACAGGATCAGGAACAGGAACAGGAACAGGATCAGGAACAGGAACAGGAACAGGATCAGGAACAGGAACAGGAACAGGATCAGGAACAGGAACAGGAACAGGAGGTGCATCCCTGATCCCACAGGTGCACAGGGACATCTTCAACCTAAATATACATCCTGGCCACTGGTATACAAAACAGGTTCTCATACTTGCAAAAAAACCCCAAAATCTTCAAGTGTGGGTGAGGGATCTTTGCGGTGCCCAAATCCTCATATGCATCTGTCCTGTGGCTTTCTGAGAAGCACCTCCCCACAAGCAAGGTTTGTGAAAAAGGATGAAAAGAGGTGATCAGTGTATCTCAAAGTGATTTCTGCTCAGTGCATAAATTCACATTGTAGTTTAAGCCCAGCCAGCTGCTAAGGACCACACAGCCACTCACTCACTCCTCTCCCTTCCCAGCAGGATGTAAAATAAATAAAAGAAACTTAAATTGGAAAAAAAAAAAAGAGAGAGAGAGAAAAACAGAATTCATGGACTGAGATAAAAACAGTTAAATAATTAAACTAATAATAATAGCAACAACAACAACTGTAATGAAGAGGAATATAACAAAAGGAGAGAAAGAGAAGTAAAACCCAAGAAAGACAGGTGATGCACAATGCAATTTCTCACCACCTGCTAACTGCTGCCCAAGCAGTGATCTGCCCTTGCATTAAACTCCCCCAGTTTACATACTGAGCATGATTTTCTGTCATATGGAATATCCCTTTGGCTAGTTTGGGTCAGTTGTCCTGACCACCATCCTTCTGAGCTTCATGCACACCTGCTTCCTGGCAGAGCTTGGGAAACTGAGAAAGCCTTGACTTAAGCACTACTTAGCAACAGCTATTTTAGTGTTGTCCTACTAAATCCAAAACACAGCACTCTACCAGCTACTAGGAAGACAATTAGCTCTACCCCTGCTGAAACAAGAACACATGTTCATTGTGACACTTTCAGAACATGTTTTATTTCCTATGGTGTTTGCAGGGGGTTGGAACTAGATGATCCTTGAGGTCTCCTTCCAACCTTACCATTCTATGATTCTATGATTCTATGATTCTGAGACCCGTGTGCTGCACCTACTTGCATTGCAATACGCAGCTTAGCACTGGCTTGACAAAGGACCCTATGTCTGCCAAGCTGCCATAGCTGTCCATGTATGCAGCTTCACTTGCAAGCAGAAGCTCAGCTGTGTGTTCTGGTGCGTGAGCACGAATTCAGACCTTCTCTGCTTTCACATAAAAGGGCTCTTGGTTAGACTGGATGACCTTCAGAGGTCCCTTCCAACCCCTGACATTCTGTGGTTCAGTGATCAGTGTAACTTCACTGAGTTTGTGGTGGTGTTATCCAGGCTTGGGGATGAAAGTTTTGCAGCCCTGCCCAATCTCAAATCATGCAGTGGACACTCAGCAGTGTTATTTATCTGTATGGATGGATCCAGAGAGAGGAGAAATGAATCCGCATGCAAGGGGAACTTCACAGTATCACAGTATCACAGTATCAGCAAGGTTGGAAGAGACCTCAAAGATCACCAAGTCCAACCCACTACCACAGACCTCAAGACTAGACCATGGCACCAAGTGCCGCATATCCAAACCCACCTTGAACACCTCCAGGGACGGTGACTCCACCACCTCCCTGGGCAGCCCATTCCAGTGGGGAATGACTCTCTCAGTGAAGAACTTTCTCCTCACCTCCAGCCTAAACTTCCTCTGGCACAGCTTGAGACTGTGTCCTCTTGTTCTGGTGCTGGTTGCCTGAGAGAAGAAAGCAACCTCCTGCTGGCCACAACCACCCTTCAGGTAGTTGTAGACAGCAAGAAGGTCTCCCCTGAGCCTCCTCTTCACCAGGCTAAACTTGATAAACCCCATTTAACTCTTGGTTGCAAATTTCTGATGACTAGTAATTATTTTCAAGATAGTTAATTCTGTAACATCCAAGTGTGAATTGGCAAAATAACATAGGTTAAATCTTCATTAGGATCCAGATTTTTTTCAAATTAGTAGGACTAGTGGCATCACAGTAACACACATGGGATTATAATGCTCTAACAGCTCAGCTGCTGGTGCAGCACAATAATAAGATCAACTAGACATAAAAACTGGCCACAGCAGTGCTAGTTCCCCAGTTTGCTCACTTTGCTTTCAGTCCAAGCCACTGAGATGAAAGGCAAATGCTCCTTGGGAAACAGCAGGGGTCCAGACTCTGTGTGACTTGGCAGAAGGAGAGCCTGGGAGCTGCCTCGTTTAGTCCAAACCCAAAAGTTAAATTGCAGGGCTTAGGTTTCAATCAGATTTCTTTATTTTTCAGATTGGGTAGCTTTGAGTGAACCTTTCTGCATGTTGCTCTCTGTCCCTTTCTGCTCTGCCAGATATTGCAGGTATAGCTTCTCATCCCTACCTGTATATTTTACTGACATCCACAGGCTGATTTCCATGTAGATGGCATCGTGTTGCCCTCCATTATCAACAGACACAGGAGAAATCTAATGTACCTAATGTAGCCTTTATCCCAAGGACAGGTGAAGTGGATGATGCTCAGAGCATCACAACTATTCATTTAGGCAGCTTACCAGCCTGCTTGTTTGGCCAAGTTTCTGACTGCTGATAGGAAGTCTGGCAAGGCTGGCTGATGGGAGACATATTCTGGCTCCGATATTTGTATTTCATAGAATCATAGAATGGTAAGGTTGGAAGGGACCTCAAGGATCATCTAGTTCCAACCCCCTGCCATAGGCAGGGTGTGATGGTTTGGGAGTTCCCTGCCCCCCC
>WBNM01017215.1:14096-27070 GCA_013399055.1 Ramphastos sulfuratus | reverse complement strand
CAAAGTGGGGGGGGGGCGGGTAACTCCCAAACCTACATCACCCTCTCTTCTCCAGGCTGCAGAACCCCAACTCTCTCTGCCTATCCTCATAGGAGAGCTGCTCCAGCTTTCTGTGATGTTAGAAGTAAGGCTTCACTTTCCTTTGAGCCGAGTAGCAAAAACAAGCAACAAGATGCCATATGCACCAAAGGGTGCCTGTTTGCACCAAACTAGAAACAAAAGCCATATTTCTGAGTTGTACTAAGGTTAGAAATTGGGGGGTTAGTAACTCAGAGCAAAGACAAACAGCTGACTCATTGCTTCAGGTAAGACTTCAGCAATCAGTTAATTGCCTGATCAATGCTGCATGATCTAGGAAGCTTAATTGAAGAGAATTAGTACACATTTCTCCAGGGGGGTAGCACTGTCAGTGAAGTTAACAGCCTTTGGAAATGCAGCTGCCTCATTTGATTTAAGAGGGAAAATGGTGTGAAATGAGATATAAGGACATCATGGATAATTGACATCCAGAGTGATACTCTTCAACGGGGAGGCTTCAGACTGAGAATTTATTGACACCCACAGACTCTGGTGGCAACAGTGCTAACACATACATGCTCACACTTGGAACCTAACAGCAGGAAGTCATGAATTTTTTATGCTGTCACAAAGTAGAAGCTGAGGTCTTTTTCCTGAAAGGAACAATAGTCTTTTAAAGAATAAAGAAAAATCTCTGTCTATCTTGTGGGACTCATTTTTAGTTATACTCATTAAAGCTATCTGTTAGTAACCATGTAAAACTAGTTACGTCAAATAATTGTCATATGAGGCAGAAGGGGGCTGAAGATGGCCAGCAGAGGTACTGGAAAAGGGATTTTTCCCTTCTGTATATATGTGTCACACAGTTTAGAAGGCATAAATTGACTGTTTTTGAGCCATACAAACCAGTCAGCAAAACATTTCACATAACACTGCTGCAGAATACTCTGAAATCCTGGATATCTTACTGTCTTTTCTCAGAGGTGCACACTACCAGTTACTCTGCAGAGTCCATATAGTCCTGTGTGCAGTTCTGGAGCCCCCAGCACAGGAAGGACATGGAACTGTTAAAGCAGGTCCAAAGGAGGCCACCAAGATGCTCAGAGGGCTGCAGCAGCTCTGCTATGAGGACAGGCTGAGAGAGCCAACTCTCTCAGCTCTTTGGTCTGGAGAAGAGAAGGCTTCCAGGAGACCTTATAGTAGCCTTCCTGTATCTGAAGGGAGCCTACAGGAAGGCTGGGGAGGGACTGTTGACAAGGTCTTGCAATGACAGGACAAGGGGCAATGGGTTTAAAGCGGCAGAGGGGAGATTGAAACTGGATGTTAGGAGGAAGTTCTTTGCAGTGAGGGTGGTGAGACACTGGCACAGGTTGCCCAGGGAGGTTGTGGCTGCTCCCTCCCTGGAGGTGTTCAAGGCCAGGTTGGAGGAGGCCTTGAGTGACCTATACTAGTGGGAGGTGTCCCTGCCTATGGCAGGGGAGTTGGAACTAGGTGATCCTTGAGGTCCCTTCCAACCTCACCATTCTATGGTTCTATGATTCTATAGAAGACTTACACATGTATGATGCAGCTGAGAGTTCAGTTTGAGTGGCTGGAGCTGAAACCTGAACTAGATTCCTGTGCTGCAGACACCACAGTGGCTTTATGCACTCCAGAAGATAGCATTGAGTGTAAAGGTTTTATATGCTTCAGAGAAGTCATCCCTAACGCCAGACAAAGAGCTGATCATTGCTGATGAGTAGTCAACACTGAAGAGACAAAGTGGTCAGGTACAAGCCTTCTGCCTCTCTTGGTACCTACAGTCACTGCTTCCAAAAATTAGCCAGGTGACTCCTTCATTTAGTAGCTGACAGCTGACTGTATTCTGCACCTCAAGGCTTACAGTATGCACCAGGAGGGAGGAAGGTGATAAAGGTGAACAGAAAACAACTGCAACACAATAACTGGGATGCTAACCAAGACTTTTTTCATCCTCCACATGGATATGCACCTGAAGAGTCCACTGACTATTAATCCCTTGATACAGCAACTGGTCCTTTAGCTACTTAATAAAACATGTAGGGTATCTTATCCTTAATTGCACTTCAGAAGAAAACAAATAGAAAAGTATTTTGCATGTAGTTTGGAATTCATTTAACTCACCTGCCCCAGTAGGCTTCCAGAAGACTTTTTCTGGGTGGTGTTTAATTCCCTATCAGGTTATCATGGAGCTCTGCACAGGCAGAAATGGGTTTGGCCTGAGCAATATTCTCTCAACTTAAAATAGCTTGAATTCGAATAGAGCTGTGATTAGTGAGTTAATATATCACAGGGGATTTAGCAAGATGCTTTTATCAGAACTTTGAACATGTATTTTTAAATTTTGCATACCTCCTGCTCACAGTTCTCAGTCACGTGTCTGAGCTAGCCTTTACTTGCCAGAGGAAAAAGCATGCTTAGAAAATCCAATCCCTATTCTCATTCTGAATTCACCCAGAATTTACCATACAACTTGAGCCAGTCAATTTTTCCCCTTCCATGACCCACTGTACAGACTGACTGAGGAACATGTGAAATTAAGTGAATGTGAATCACAGAATCACAGAACCTTAGAGGTTGGAAGGGACCTCCAGAGATCCAACCTCCCTGCCAAGGCAGGATCCCCTAGGGTAGTTCACACAGCAATGCATCCAGAGGGGTTTTGAAACTCTCCAGAGAAGGGAGCTCCATAATATCTCTGGGCAGCCTGTTCCAGGGCTCTGTCACCCTCAATGGAAAGAAGTTTCTCATCATGTTGAGGTGAAACCTTCTATGTTAAAATTTGTAGCTGTTGCTCCTTGTCTTATTGCTGGAGACCACTGAAAAGAGATTGGCCCCAGCCACTTGACACCCACCCCTCAGATATTTGTATGCATTGATCAGATCTCCTCTCAGCCTTCTCTTCTCCAGGCTAAACAGCCCCAGGTCTCTCAGTCTCTCTTCATAGGGGAGATGCTCAAGTCCCCAAATCATCCTTGTGGCTCTCTGCTGCTGGACTCTTCCCAGCAGGTCCCTGTCTCTCTTGAACTGGAGAACCCAAAACTGGACACAGTATTCCAGGTGTGGTCTCACTAGGGCAGAGTAGATGGGGAGAAGAACTTCCCTAGACCTGCTGGGGACACTTTTCCTGATGCACCCCAGGATGCCATTGGCTCTCTTGGCCACAGGGGCACATTGCTGGCCCAGTGAAGTGAACCAACACTAGCAACTTCAGTACTTTTTCTCCCTTGGAGACATGGGCATTTTCACAAAAGATTCCAGGTTACAAGGAAAGAAATCTACTTTCAATAATAAAGAATACATTTTGTGGAAAGACAAGCACATTACAACTGTTATAGGACTCTAAGAGCTATTAATATATTGTTCTTAGTTTATCACTGAAGGCCTGAACTTGTTGATTCTACAGCAATGCCTGGATTTGCACCTGAACTTGAGCCAGCAACCCCTAAACCCAGGTCTGACCAGCCCCAGGTCTGTATTTCTTTTAACTGCCAATAGCTGAGTTGTTTATAACTGGTGGACCTCCAGTGTCAGCCTGCATCTCATCTCCTATCATCCCCTGTCTGTGTTCCCGTATGCCATATTCTGTGTGTCCACTTCTCTGTTCTAGCAGGTTTGTATTCCTCTGTATCACATCATGACATTGAAGTCATAAAACCATGGAAGTACAATAGAAAGGCAAACAAAAGTAAAACAAATTGGCCGTAGACACCTGGTCAATTAGAAAAATTGCTGTTACAGCTGCAGCAAGTAAAACAAAGCTCAGGCAGGTCACAAAGAGTTCAGACAAAGCAAACCTGACATGCCTCAGTCCTGCAGCCTTGCAAGTTCAGCACAAAGCTTCTGGCCCGTTACTAGCAAAGGCATTACCCTATCGGAGGTCCAGCCAGCTACACTTCTTGAAGGAATTTTATCTGCAGTCAACCAAGGATTTGTTGAAGCTCATGTAGAAAAGCAGTAATGTGTCAGTTTAGGGTAGTCTTCAAAAGCATACAGCACTGGTGAGACTCATCTAGATGGATCACTTAGAAAAGCCCATTCTTCTTCTATTGGATTCAGGCTCCCTTTGATTGCTGATAACCACAGCTTACTGCCTCTAGCTAGAGATACAAAGTGAATCAAGTGAGAAAAAAAAATGCTAATGCTCAGCCTACTTTGATTATCCTGCACAATTTTTACCATGCAGGATTTGTTATAGAAGAAGGAAATCTGATGTGCAGGAGTTAATGGCTCCAGGATATTAATACCATCTAGTTTTCTTTCTGTGTCATTTCCAGTCAAGGGCTTCAATCACACAAGCACTTACCAAAGTACTTAGCATCACACATTCAAGTGGTCCCAAGTGTAGATATGGGCTCTTCAAGCAAAGCTATTGAAAACAGTAAGATGAGGGACTTAATTCCCAAAGGCTGGCTGATCTTCAGTTCCTGTGGCAAGATGATGCCAGCAGGGAGTGTTAGCCCTCCACCTGGCTGCTGTGCCACCATTCCCTGCTCCAATAACTACTAACAGAATTATAAGACAAGACAGATCTTGTCATTCTGTTGCAGAAAAGGTATCTAGACTCAAGAGATTGTGTCTAGACTTAGAGCCATGGTGAAAGAGCTGTGTGCTGGCTTGCTTGGGGCTACCACAAGCCCATGCAGTCACTAATGTGAACACATTTCCTCAATATTCCACTGCTCAAGCTGACTCCTCTCTCAGCACTTAAGACATCTCCCGTGGTAAATAAAGGGTTGTTACACAGAGTGTGAGCTATTGACTGTCAGATTAAATTAAAATTAAATGAGGCCAAATTAACACTTGCTGCTTTTGCTACTTTCATTTCTGAATAAATGCACTAAACCAAAGACAAACCTGTGCATGCTGCTTAAGCAGAAATCAATATAGACAGAAAATGCTATTGCTGACTGAAATTGCAGTGATAGCTTTCTTTTAGCAAAGTCTGGCAGAAGTTATGTGAATAGGTACTTTAAAATGTTGCTCAAAACCCCTTGCCCTTCAGGTACAATTTGCAAACTATCTCACCTACCTCTGTATTCTTCTCCTATGGACTTCCTAAACTCCTTGGTTGACACATTAAAACATCATAGATAGTGCTTGTGCAAATCACTTTATCACAGTATCACAGTATAAGCAAGGTTGGAAGAGACCTCAAAGATCATCAAGTCCAACCCATTACCACAGACCTCAAGACTAGACCATGGCACCAAGTGCCACATCCAAACCCGCCTTGAACACCTCCAGGGACGGTGACTCCACCACCTCCCTGGGCAGCCCATTCCAGTGGGGAATGACTCTCTCAGTGAAGAACTTTCTCCTCACCTCCAGCCTAAACTTCCCCTGGCACAGCTTGAGACTGTGTCCTCTTGTTCTGGTGCTGGTTGCCTGAGAGAAGAAAGCAACATCAACATATCATCATGTCATCACAAGTATGTGCTTCTGAACCTTGCTTTTCATTACTAACCAACACCAATTCCATCAGTCAACCCAGGCATTAAAACTAGAAGAATATATCCCATCTTCAAGCTGCTTTTTAACCAAGGTCACTTTACTCTTGCTGGCATGGGATGACTTCTTTTTCTCAGCAGCACCTCAACACTTTAATTCAAGCACTTTTCTTTGGCTTAATGTTTTCCTGCTGCATTTCTGCATAATTAAAGCACTTCAATGTGATCAACAAACTTAATAATATCCATTTATCTTAGGTAAACTGGCAAATGTCCAGTAATCACCTACTTGCTTCTACCAGCAGTCTCTGTCTCCCCTTCTGTTTTTTTCACCAAATGCACTGGAAACTCAGCCTGAATACTACAGCAGGTAGTAAAACAGTAATAAATATATTCTAAGGAAGCTGTGGCTGTAAGGACTCCATTGCCTACAAAGTCTATTGTAAATTATGCATTGCTGTTTAGTATCCTTGACATTTTTAGTAAGTGCAATAAAACACCTTTATAGAGTTGGAAAGAACTGTATGTCAGCTCAAGGGAAAAAAAAAGAACAAATGAAAGACATAATTGTTTTATCTACAATAGATTTCTTTAGTAGATTACTACTGAAATGCACAGACTTTTTTTTTCCCAGTCTGCTAGGCAGGATTAAAACCTGGAAGGCTCCATATGTCACTCAGCCAGTCATTAAATTAGAAAATAAGGTTCAGAAAGGAAAAGCAGAGAAAATTGCAGTTTCTAAGTTCAGAGCTTCAGCAAGGAGTTGCATTTACCACCATGTTAAAAGTAAACAGAGGGATAGGAGGGTGAACATGTATCCACCAGCAGCTCTCCAGAGGTCAAGCAGCATAATCTAAATCCCCAGAAACCTTTCTTTGCCAAAGTCTAGGACTTTAAATTAGGCTTTCAGCAAGATGAAATATGACTTAGAACCAGAAGAAAGAAACCAGCTAACAGGCAAACCTTAGATTTCCAACAGCTCTAAAGCATAAGCAAGCTGTGCTCTGCCTTCCTCGGTGATTACAGTCCAAAGGACCTCTCTACTTTTATGGTCAGTGCTTCAGTGAAGTCCTATAAAGCACTTGTTCATTTTTTGCAGGTGTGATGTGAGGCTGTGTTTTCACACCTCTATTATTAAACACAGGCATCACGCTGACTGCATTGTGTTCGGCTACCTAACGGCAAGAGCGGAGCAGCTTTTTCCTTGCACTTTGGGTCTTTTTGATTTTGCTGATATTAGAGTAAAACAAAATATTAGATTACTGCATCATTAAATCAGTATCTTCCCGAGGTAATTTTATGTTAACCATATTTTTTGTAACATCCAGAAATTCGCTCTTTTGGCCCCCAAAATGAATGCCCCATAATAAGGTTCAGATTGTGAAACTGAACTTTAGCTGTACTAATAAAACCTTGAAGATTTTTCCTCTGCTTCCTGAATAGAAAAAAATACAAACATCCTTGCTGTGATTTCTTCTACATCTGAGGAATACTTCTGACCTGCACACCTATTCTGGCTTGGAAAACACAGCCTTTGAGACAAAATAAATCCCATCATTTTTCTATGTAGCTTTCCCTCTCCCTCAATATTAGTTCTCTTCTGATTAATAACAGAATCACAGAATTATTGAGGATGGAATAGACCTCTGAAATCATCAAGTTCAGCCTATGACCTAACACCACCACATCAACTAGATCACATCACTAAGTGTCACATCCAATCTTTCCTTAAACACCTCCAGGGATGGTGACTCTGCCACCTCCCTGGGCAGTCCATTCCAGTGTCTAATTACCCTTTCCATGAGGAAGTGCTTCCTAACACCCAACCTAAACCGGGCACAGCTTCAGGCCTTGCCCTCTCATCTTGTCACAAGTTGCCTGGGAGAAGAGCCCAACCCCCACCTTACTACAACTTCCCTTCAGGTAGTTGTAGAGTGTGATAAGGTCCCCCCTGAGCCTCCTCTTCTCCAAGCTAAACACCCCCAGCTCCCTCAGCATCTCCTCATAAGTCTTTCCCTCCAGTCCCTTTACCAGTCTTGTCTCTCTCCTCTTGACCCAAATAAGAAATAAAACCTCCAGATGTGAATGACACAGTGACACCCTCCTCAGTTTACAGACAAACAAATGAAAGATTTCTATTATAGCAGATTTTTTTCTGGTACCTGGGTAATAAAAATCCTGAATCCTTCAAGAACAAGAGCATCATTTAAAGGTGATGCCCATCAAAACATCAACCTCCCTACATCCTACTCAGAAGATACTCACCAAAAGGACATTATTTACCTGAAATATTATGTTGAGCAGAAAGGACATTGTGAAATGTCTTGTCAATCATCTGCTTCAGGAGCACCAGGAAGAATTCAGAAGCAACCTGCAAATGTCTGCAAACACCTGCCACTTGCTCATACCCGCATTTACAACAGTAAGAGAGATGTCCTTACAATAGATACACATACATTAAAAGTGATGGTCAGAAGGCTAAGTGCTGGATTGTCTTGAGCTTCTGGTTTACACTGGTGACAATCTGATTGACTTTTGCTCATCTCAAGACCAGCAGGAACCAAGCAAGATGCCACCAAGCTAACCTCCTAACCTCACAGCAAGCAAGGAGTGACTGAGAGAGATGAGGATGTTCAGTTTGAAAAAGAGGAAGCTGAGGGGAGACCTCATTGCTGTCTACAGCTACCTGAAAGGACACTGTGGAGAGGTTGGTGCTGGTCTCTTCTCACAGGTAATTCATGATAGAACAAGAGGGAATGGCCTCAAGCTGTGACTGGGTAGGCTTAGACTGGGCATTAGTAAAAATGTCTTCACAGAAAGAGTGGTCAGACATTGGAATGGGCTGCCCAGGGAGATGGTGGAGTCACCAACCCTGGATGTGTTTAAAAGTCATTTGGATGTGGTGCTTGGGAATATGGTTTAGGGTGAACCTTGTAGAGTAGGGTTATTGGTTGGACTTGGTGATCCTGAGGGGCTTCTCCAACATGAATGTTTCTGTGATTCTGTGAGCCTTCATAAAAAGTAATGGTGGTGTCCAGCTGGAGCAAAGGTGAGGAGCTCCAGGACCTGAGTAGGAATCACAGCAAGAAGACAACCTGCACTGAATTTTGCAGTTGTCTCACTGCTTGCTATCGGATGTCCAAACTGGACACAGCAGCTCATATTCAAAAACTATATTCATTGTAGTGCTTGTCATACTAAAGCAACCACTCAGATACTGATTCCATTCTTGTTCACATCCTCCTGGCTTGGCATTCAAGTTGGATGAACCCCTCTGGATGCATTCCTGTGTAAACTACCCTAGGGGATCCTGCCTTGGCAGGGAGGTTGGAGTCGATGATCTCTGGAGGTCTCTTCCAACCTCTAAGGTTCTGTGATTCTGTGAATACAGGCAGGGCAGAGACCAGAGGTGCAAACTGAGCCTGCAAGCACTGCAGGCAGATCTAGTGACTCCTACTACACTCCTCCACTTCCCTGGTTGGAGATAAGGATATTCATAACCAAGCAAAAGCTGCCTTCACACTAACAAAAGGGGCCACAATTATCCCTTTCTTATGGAAAGATTAAAGAAACATGACTCATCTATCATAGCTACTTTCAGAGTCAAATAAATGTCAAGTGGTCTTAACAAATGGCCTGCATTACATAGTCAAACCTGGAACATTTGATGTCCTGTGTCACTAAGCAGTGTTTTTGTTTTGCTCATGTAGTTTTTCCCCTTGAAAAGGTGTTTTGGATGACCTGTAAATCTGCTGTCCTTCCCTGACATGAATGCTCTTAACTTTCATTGTCATTTACAACTGGTTTGTGTGCTAATAGAGAAGATAAAACCTGGTTTCTATGTAAATCAGGTTTTCTTCAGAGAAATGTGTATTGTCTTAAAGTAAACCAATTGAAATAATTGTTACCTATACTGAAGTCTAAATCAATATCATTAAATTAAAATAAAGGTTTACCATGTAAATTATTATCAAAATGCAAACTCATGGTTGAAGCTACAAACTCACTGTGATAGACCAGACTTTCTCAAGTTACAAAGCCATTTTTGACATTTGAACTCTCTTTTTCAGGCACAAATATTATTTTTCCAAAGTAAGAAATAACTTCAATCAATAATCAGCTCAATAACAACTTTTTCCAAAATACAGCTAGAAAAAGGAGAACAGTTTCTCTTCTACCTCTGGTTTAGGATAAAGGATACATTCAGAAGATGACATCTAGTAGCTTTGGAATCTTAAAGGTCATGATGCTAAGAAATAACAAGGGTTGCCTTCTAATTTATGGCAATATTTCATTTCTTTATTAAATAATATTTCAAATATGAAACATTTTTTCATTATTTTTTTCCCATGTTATATCTACCACACAGCAGGTAGCTCTAATAAATGAATCATTAAGATGTTTCTGTGAATTTAATTGAATTTTATTCCCATTTAAATGCAATTTGACACAAATTGCACATAAAACATTAATCACCTAGTAGAAAGGAAATGCATCATTCATCATCTTATATAGAGAAAATGGGCAGCAAAGAGCAGAGCATGTCTCAAGGCTATGTCACTACTTACTGATACACACAGAACCCCAGAAATATATCTCTATGACTATAGCTATATATCCCAATAACCACACACGTCTGGTATACATATCCTAATATCAGCTGGTGACATGATATCATGGTGAGACACTGGCACAGGTTGCCCAGGGAGGTTGTGGCTGCTTCCTCCCTGGAGGTGTTCAAAGCCAGGTTGGAGGAGGCCTTGAGTGACCTGTACTAGTGGAAGGTGTCCCTGCCTATGGCAGGGAGTTGAAACTAGATGATCTTTGAGGTCCCTTCCAACTCTACCATTCTATGATTCTATGAAAACAACTACTTGAAGTGAGAATAATTAATTGTGCCTGAAATTAGAACCAAATTATAACCTGACTTTTCCCAAGCTGTCGTAGAAATTCAGCAAGGCCAAGTGTTAGGTCCTGCACCTGTGTAGGCACAATCCCAAGCACAAATACAGGCTGGGTGGGGAATGGCTGAGAGCAGCCCTGAGGAAAAGGATCTGGGGATCTGGGGTGATGAAAAACTCAACATGAGCCTGCACTCTGAGTGCA
Organism: Ramphastos sulfuratus; assembly: GCA_013399055.1. Classification (NCBI taxonomy): domain Eukaryota; kingdom Metazoa; phylum Chordata; class Aves; order Piciformes; family Ramphastidae; genus Ramphastos; species Ramphastos sulfuratus. The sequence continues at coordinate 16,478 of WBNM01017215.1, read as the reverse complement.
GCCCAGACAGCAACCGAGTGCTGGGCTGCAGCAAGAGCAGTGTGGGCAGCAGGGCAAGGGAGGGGATTGTGCCCCTTTGCTCTGCTCTCCTCAGACCCCACCTGGAGTCCTGTGTGCAGTTCTGGAGTCCCCAGCACAGGAAGGACATGGAACTGTTGGAGCAGGTCCAGAGGAGGCCACCAAGATGCTGAGAGGTCTGCAGCAGCTCTGCTATGAGGACAGGCTGAGAGAGTTGGGGCTCTGCAGCCTGGAGAAGAGAAGGCTTCCAGGAGACCTTAGAGTAGCCTTCCAGGATCTGAAGGGGGCTACAGGAAGGCTGGGGAGGGACTATTGACAAGGTCTTGCAATGACAGGACAAGGGGCAATGGGTTTGAACTGGCAGAGGGGAGATTGAAACTGGATGTTAGGAGGAAGTTGTTTGCAGTGAGGGTGGTGAGACACTGGCACAGGTTGCCCAGGGAGGTTGTGGCTGCTCCCTCCCTGGAGGTGTTCAAGGCCAGGTTGGAGGAGGCCTTGAGTGACCTGTACTAGTGGGAGGTGTCCTTGTCTATGGCAGGGTGTTGGAACTGGATGATCTTTGAGGTCCCTTCCAACTCTACCATTCTATGAATTCTGTGAAAACAACTACTTGAAGTGAGAATAATCAATTGTGCCTGTTTACAAGCTCAGATCTGACACAAGCCGTTGGGGCTTTAGCATCTATCTGTCACTTTTTTATCTTGGTTCTGGAACTTTCCAGCTTAAAATTACACCCCACTTAGACTTAGCACTAGAGTTGAACAGAAAGGACCATCTGCAGCTCTTGGCTCAAGTGCAGCAGTAACTCCTCGGGATAGCCAAATTGAATTTAGCTGCTGGCACCCTCACTATCCCCACTGCTACTATACTCATCACATCTGGATTTTCAGCCTCTGAACAATGCAATTTCAGACTATGAGCAAAAAATGTCTCACCAACAAAAAGCAGCATATGCCATGCTGGCCAGCAAAGGTTTTTCCTTAGGCATTTTATTGCTCACCACTGCTGAAGACTTGAATAAAGGATGGCAAAGTGTTTAATAAGCATATGACACTTGGCTGGAAGGAGCAACCAGTCCACTGAAGGACAGGACTGTTAAAAAAAATTGGATAAACTTGCTGGAAAGGGGCAGAGGGATGAAAGTCTGCTGTTCAGCAGGATGAGGCATGTCATTTGGGCAGGAGTCATCAACAACACTCACTGAAAAGGAGAGCAACCACTCACATTGCCGTTCTGCAGAAGCAGGCAGATGCACATTGTAGTGGATCCTGATCTGAAGATAAACAGGCAATGGCATGAGCAAAGAGGTTCACTCCAGGTTTTCATCCCACAGTTCAGGAAAGAGGTGGACTTCTGAAGAAAGGGCAGAGGGTAGTAATAGAAAGAACCTAGCTTCAAGAAAAGAGAAAAAGATTTAAGGAATATTTAGCCTGAAGATAGAGTAAGGTAGCAATCAGTTCAGCCACCTATTTCTAAACCCATTCTGGACTCATCATGCTAGGAGTTAGAGATATGCTGTCCCACCAGCGACACCATTAATTCTGTAACATTTTGTAATTCTAAATAAGCTACCAAGTAATTAAGATTAGATTTACCTGATCAAACACAGTCATCATAGTGCAAGCACATTTCAGACTCCTTTGATAATGAAAGGAGAGAAATTCACTCCAGCTGCAGGAGAAGTTCATGTTTGTTCCTAAGAAACATGATTTAGAAATTCCCTATGGGAAACACAGAGTAATTAGCTTGGGCATAGGTCCTTAAGTGGTAGGTACCTACTAAGTAGAGATGAATCCCACTCTACGTTATTCAAGAGAGCACTGCAAGAACACTACTCCTTTAAAACTACATTTTTTTACAGAATTAATGTCTGTCAAATGAACTATATTTGAAGGACATGGAACTGTTGGAGCGGGTCCAGAGGAGGCCATGAAGATGCTCAGAGGGCTGCAGCAGCTCTGCTATGAGGACAGGCTACAAGAGTTGGGGCTCTGCAGCCTGGAGAAGAGAAGGCTTCCAGGAGACCTTAGAGTAGCCTTCAAGTATCTGAAGGGGGCTACAGGAAGGCTGGGGAGGGATTATTGACAAGGTCTTGCAATGACAGGACAAGGGGCAATGGGTTTAAAGCGGCAGAGGGGAGATTGAAACTGGATGTTAGGAGGAAGTTCTTTCCAGTGAGGGTGGTGAGACACTGGCACAGGTTGCCCAGGGAGGTTGTGGCTGCTCCCTCCCTGGAGGTGTTCAAGGGCAGGTTGGATGAGACCTTCAGTGACCTGTTCTAGTGGGAGGTGTCCCTGCCTGTGGCAGGGGGCTGGAACTAGATGATCCTTGAGGTCCCTTCCAACCTTACCATTCTATGATTCT
>WBNM01017214.1:0-13977 GCA_013399055.1 Ramphastos sulfuratus | reverse complement strand
ACTCCCAAACCCACATCAGGAGCACATTACAGACACATAGCAGGGAAACAACAAGAGCATAAACTGATGCTAACATCTTTAGAACAGGAGTGTAACTTTGAACATATAGGAAAAGATGATGTAGACAAAGCTATAGAGGGAACAAAGATAAGGAGAAAGTTCTCTATTTTTTTTTTTTAAAGCAAATACATGTTGCAAATCCCAATATAAAAATAACAGATGCCAAAATCCTTGCTGTGAGGCATTTCCCACACTAAATTAAATGCTGGCATACACTTACAGGAATTCAAACACAGCTGTTATTTCTGACTCACCTAGCCATTTTAATTTTTAGAAGGAATGGGCTTTTTCAAGGAAGTTTGCTCAAAAAAGAACTTGGTAGGAGCTCTTTGAATAACAGCAAAACTGGAAAAAAAATCTTATTTCTAAAACCTAAATAACAAAATCTGGGAAAAGAGTTTTAAAAAATTTTAATAGAATGTAGGCAAAACTGGTCCTTAATGCTGAAATCCATGGAAAGGCTTCTGATTCCTTATAGACTGTTTGCCATCTTTACCCATGTTAGATTGTACCTTTTTTTTTTTTTTTCTTTCCCTTTTCAAATAGCCCTACAGAGACACTGGAGTTGGATAGAAAAAGAGATTAAATTGGTCTCAACAAACCTCCCCAGAAGCGTAAAGATTTTGCCCTTTCTTGAATGTTTTCAGAAGAATCCCAAAAAAAATGGATATGTTGCTACTAGTCCAGATTTAAAAAATTACATAAAAGGGAGGTTCATGATGAACACAATCAGTAAGAAAAGAATTTGAGACGAAAAGCTGCAAAACTGCATTTCACCTAACCTGATGAAGTCATTGCAGTTATAAATAAGAAGGGGCAGGCCATGTTAAGGAGAAGTGTGCTGCACCACTGGCCTCTGACTCTACCATTCGTGTCAACTTAGAAAGCATGATTCAGACTGCAAACAATGACCCTTCTGTGCACAAAGCTTTGTCAGGATGTTAAGCTGACTGAACAACCCGGGGAACTTTTAAATTTACTAAATATTTCTGCTGATACAATAGATCAGTCTGGAGGATGTTCAAGGACCCTCCCTAACTTCCTGAGCTGACCCAACTGAGGTCTCTACTCAAGGTGTAGTTGAAAGGCAAAACTGTGCAAGTCTCACTGTAGTTGCTTTGGTTATGGAAAATTATTGTAGAAAACATGTCTTTTCTGGCATGACTGCATCGCCATAGAAGCATTACACTATGTCATAGGACTTCCTATGTCATCAAGCCAAGTCCAGCTTAGGATTCAGTCTTCCCCAAGTACTAGTGAATAATATTATGTTGGTGTGACTGCCTGTTTGCAGTCATTTTGTATCAATGCAGAAGTAGAGTAAGATAAATCAAGTCCTGTATTTTACAGAAACGCTAGTCTAAAACACCTTAAGATGATACTTCATTAGAATTATACAAAATATGTATTTTCTTCTACAACATTGCAAACCTCAGAGAAAGCTTTTCTTTCCACTGTTTTCTTCCATCTTTTCCATGCAGAAGCATGTTGGTGACACAGTGGCTTTGCTCTGTCAGTACACCAACAATATGTATGTTAGAATTGAAGGGAGATGGTGTTGTTGATGGGTTTGCAACAGTGGAGCAGTGTTCTGGTATTAATGAAGACCAGAAGGCCTCCCACCCCACCAGGGCAGAATGAGTGTGCTCAGCCTGCTTCCTGCAATGCCTCTACAGCAGTGCACGCAGCATGTGGAATAAACAGGAGGAATTAGAAATCCATGTGTGGTCAAGGGCTTATCATCTGGTGGCAGTTACAGAGATGTGGTGGGACAGCTCAGATGACTGAATCACAGAGTTGTCAGGATTGGAAGGAACCTCAAATATCATCCAGTTCCAACCCCCTTGGCATGAGCTGGGTCACCTCACACTAGAGCAGGTTGCTCAGACTGCCATCCAGCCTGGCCTTAAAAACTTCCAGGGATAGGGCTTCCACCACCTCCCTGGGCATCCTGTTCCAGGGTCTCACCACCTTCATGGTGAAGAACCTTTTCTTAACATCCAATCTGAATCTACCCACTTCTAGTTTTGCTCCATGCCCCCTAGTCCTATCATTTACCTGACATCCTAAAATGTCCCTTGCCAGCTTTCTTGTAGGCCTGCTTCAATTACTGGAAGGCCACAATAAGGTCTCTTTGAGTCTTCTCTTCAGATTGAACAATATCAACTCTCTCAGACTGTCTCCATAGCAGAGGTGCTCCAGCCCTCTGATCACCCTCGTGGCCCTTCTCTGGACATGCTCCAGCATGTCCACATCCTTCTTGTAACAGGGGCTCCAGAACTGGATGCAGTATTCCAGGTGGAGTCTCACCAGAGTGGAGTAGAGGGGTAGAATCATCTCCCTTAACATGCTGGCCACACTTCTCTTGATGCAGCCTAAGATATGGTTGATTTTCTGAGCTGCAAGTGCATACTGCTGGCTCTTGCTGAGCTTCTCATCCACCAGCACCCCCCAAGTCCCTCTCATCAGGGCTGCTCTCAAGACAGTCACTGCTCAGCCTATATTGGTGCTTGAGATTGCCACGACCCAGATGCAAGACCCTGCACTTGGTTTTGCTGAAACTCATGAGGCTGTCTTGGACCCACCTCTCAAGCCTGTCCAGGTCCCTCTGGATGGATCCCTGCCCTTCAGCGTGTCAGCCACACTACACAGCTTGGTGTCATTGGCAAAATTGCTGAGGTTGCACTCAATGCCACTGTCCATGTCATTGACAAAGATGTTAAACAGGACTGGTCCCAGTACTGATCCTTGAGGGACTCCACTTGTCACTGGCCTCCACTTGGACATGGACTCATTGACAGCCACTCTTTTGGTGCAGCCATCAAAACAGTTTTTAATCCACTGAGTTGTCCATCCATCAAACCCATATTTTACCAGCTTGGAGACCAGGATGTAATGTGGGATGGTGTTGAAGACTTTGCTCAGGTCCAGATGAATGATGACAGTTGCTCTCCCCTTGTCTCTTGATGTTGTGACCTTTTCATAGAAGGCCACCAGATCTGTCATGCACAATTTGCCCTTGGTGAAGCTTTTATTTTAATAATGATGAATGTCATACTGAGAGTAAATCCCTGCAATTTTACACGAAGTATTCAATGTTTCTCATTGTGTACTGAAAAACATGGAGCACCTCACTGCCTTCAACGAAAACTCTCATCTAATTGTGTCCTTTGTTAATTCCCAGCATATGGTATTTTAAAAGAGATACCTAAGAACAATGGGGTAAGTTATGGAGTTTTCCACAGACATGAAAGATGTAAACTGTTTAAAATCCAACTAGAATAGTTTCTTAGAGTCTGAAATATGAAATGCTTTAAGTTAAGAAAAAATAAGGCAGCTGGAAGATGTTAAATTGTTTTCTAATTGAAACAAGGGTGCATTTTATTTCATGCTGAGATTTCAAGAGGCTCTTAGACTTCTTACCACGCAGTTTTCATTTAAAAATATCTTGAATGACATTCTGGTCATTAAGAAGATCCCAAGAGACTTGACACCTGTTACTCCTTGGAAGAACATTCATTTAACAAGGCAAGCAGGCAAGTAATATTCCCTAATTCACAGATTAAATATTAAGTCAAAATACCCACAGTGTTTAGAAGATTAATGAGAAAAAAAATATACTTTGTGTGGTCCATACTTGTTGATGATAAAAGAGATAGCAATGCTCAAAAGAAAAGGCAAAAACACATGGCTTGCCTGCTACATTGTGGAATAGAATATTTACAAAGTGAATGTATAACTGGTAAAGTCACTACAATGTCATTTCCCTAGGACATCAAATAGTTATGCTTACGTATTTTATGAAAAGCAGCTTAGACAGTTATTGAAAACAGCTCAGCATTTGCAACACAATTTTTTATATCTTAAGAAATCAGTATACAAGACCAGATGTTGTCATGCAGATTGAGACATACAGTCAGGACATGACACTTCATTGTTTGAAACACTGAGTAAGAAATTCTCATAAATGGCATTGCAAGGATTCATCTTGATCTAACTTCTTAAAGTGGAATAAATATAGTACATAGCATTATTAGACGATATTATATATACTGGGCAGTATTAAAACATGGAGAGAATTAAAGAAGAATTCCATGTTATATGGAAGGTAATACATTAGATTGAACTTCATAGACTGGAATAGGATAGGATAGGATAGGATAGGATAGAGTAGAATAGAGAAGAGAATAGACCAGACCAGATCAGACCAGAACAGAGCAGTTGAATGGGACAGTAGTTCAATTGTCAGACTACTTCAGAGCTGACCAAAAGTTAGAGCACATTACTAGGAGTGTTGACAAATGACTTTTAACACTGTCAGGCATGGGACATTGATCACCTTTCTAGGAAGCTTATTCTGCTGTTTGATCACCTTCTTGGTGAAGAAATGTTACCTAATATCAAGTCTAGACTTCCCAACACATTCCCATGTGTCCTGTCATCGGATATCAGGGAGAAGAGACTAGCACTTCTGTCACTTCCTCATCTCATACTGATAAAAATAAACTCCAGGGCTTTATTGACAAAGATAGCATTAATTTTCATTGCTGTTTTAAAAAATAAACATAAGGAAGAATAAAGGTATAAAACAATAGCATCATCAATAGATCTTGAGATACACAGCTATATTAGGAAGAGAAAGGGGAAACTATTTTGCTACTCTATGGTAATTTATTTTCCAAATTTTGAGGAGAAAAGAAAGCCCCTCCATTTTCTCTCTCCCATTAAGACAAATATTTTTTGTTGTGTTATGTATACGTAGAAATAAAACCATTAACTGCAATCTGGTCTGAATTAGCTCCATCTTTTGCATGAAGAAGGTCCATGAAGGCACATTCTTTTATGGATCTAAGTGAGGTGGCCTTAAACTGCTATTGCTCCATCAGTTTTCTGTCACATTTTAGCCAAACCTTACTGTCTAAAAAGTGAAATTCTCATATGAAAACCCTTAGACTGCTTCATATGAAGTCAATGAGGTCACTTTAAAGCATCTTAAATTAAATTTGGACAACTTTACATTTGTGTGAACAACTGATATAGTAACTTTTAGCTTCACTGTTGTGTCAACAGAAACGTCAAGAAATAACTTTTCAACTTCTATAACTACATGCACAAGAAATGGCCTGTATATGCTTTCTTCAGTCCCTCTTGGGATAAGGAAAATGAAGAAGCATGTTAGACAGATTGTGGCTAGGAGCTCAGTCTCAGGAAAAATCAGTGTCCATTAATGGGAATTCAAATTAGAGTCTTCAAAAAGCAAGAAAAGCTTGAAAATCGGGAGAGCTTAAATGTCTCTGTTCAAGTTTTAGTCTCTATGAGCAGAGAGTAAGCCATCATCAAACCCCCAAACCTGTAAGACTTTTGCATTATTTTTCTCACCATACATAAAGTCAGGTGTCTTTCAACCCAAATCTCTGACAAAATTCACAAAGTGTTCTTTATGGTATGGACTACTGTAGAAACACTGTGCCAAAAAATTTAATAGAAAATACTATCTGCCTCACAAGCAGATTCAGCCCTGGGAGAGAGCTTGTTGCCCTCATTGCATCTTACTGTATTTAAAATGCTTTACTCTTACCTAGAGCTGCCCTCTGAATGCGCCTCTGGGTAATTTCTCCTTTCAGATGGTCTGTAAAAGACACAAAATGCGAATAGTTAGAAATCAAAATGCAAAAACCAGTGGTCATTGATTATTTCCCAATAGTTGAAACCCCTTGTGCTCCTAGCCAGTTTAAGGAGTATTTTTGTGATTCACGGGACAAGCACTTTTCTGAGCTCTATCCTTCTCGCTACTGCTAGTAAACAAGTAGTCACAATTTGGCTTTACATATCCTAAGATGTAACTTCGTCCAGTAAGAAAAACTGAAAATGAAGCTATTTACTGTCAAGCACTTTCACAGGATAATGAACTCCTGCTGCTAGATACAAAAGAAGTCCAAGTGAGGCGAGAAGACATACAGAATTCCAAGTATTTCTTCAAACAGACTTATAGGCGCTAGCAGTGGAAATGAGATATTAGGTCATCCAGTCCACCTCTTTGCCAGCAAAGGGTTCCCTGCAGTCCATTTTTTCCTGTTCATCCAGTTCGGCTTAAAATATCCCACGTGCTAGAGCTTCTGCAAGTTACACTGTTCAACAGAACTCACTGTGTTTATGTCTTAATGTGTGTCTTAATAAATTTTTTTCTTTAATTTTATTATCTCACTATACTTAGTTAGGCTCCCATGCCTCATATAATGATTTGCTCTTCTTTTGTTATCTCAAATTTAATCTGTGACACTGTTCTAGTTCACCAATTACTTCAAACCATAATTAGATTACCACATAGGAAGCTGTTATTCATAGATATTAATAGAATCATAGAATCATAGAATGGTAGGTTGGAAGGGACCTCAAGGATCATCTAGTTCCAACCCCCTGCCATAGGCAGGGACACCTCCCACTAGTACAGCTCACTCAAGGCCTTGTCTAACCTGCCCTTGAACACCTCCAGGGAGGGAGCAGCCACAACCTCCCTGGGCAACCTGCTCCAGTGCCTCACCACCCTCACTGGAAAGAACCTCCTCCTGACATCCAGTCTAAATCTTCCCTCTGCCAGTTTAAACCCATTGCCCCTAGTCCTGTCATTGCAAGACCTCGTAAATAGTCCCCCCCCCAGCCCATAATCCTAAATGTGTAATTTGAGCAGTATATGTGTGGAGGGAGGATAGGATTATGCCTTTCAAGTTTTCAAATTAAAACGATTTTTAATCAGAGAGTTGTTCATAATTTTTACTAAGATGTACATCTTGATACCAGGGAAAGAAAAAAATAATCCATGTTGGATTCGCTTTCCCTCCCAAAACCTATAGTTTATTTTACTAGTATGCATTGTGAATTAAAAATATCCTTCTGCTTACAAGTGATAAACTGTATAGTAAACTAGTCAGAGCAACTTACATCATTAAAAGCTGCCAAATGCTTGAGAATGCGAAAAATAATTTCAATTCATAGGTCATAAAAATTAGACTGTTATAGGACCACCAAAGAATCATGAAAAATTAAGCGTGTTTAAGAATTCTTAGAACAAGTCTCAAGTATTTAGTAGCACTGTAGAAAAGATACTGTATGCAATACACAGCACTAAAATAACAAAGTTATGTTGTTTTGAATGTTCTTAGAAATCAAACCCAAACAAACTCTCTACCTACTCCTTGTCTATAAAACAGATTTTGCAGATTCCTATTTTTCTGCACAGGAAGTTTTATTCTTTTTAGTTGTTTCCATTAAGCCAATGATTTTTTTCGTACTTAAAGTTATCCATAAAATTAAGAAAAGCCCTCAGCTACTGAGAAACAGGTTCTAGCTATACCAATTAAACCCTTTGTCTCAGCTGTATTAACACTCAACTAAAAAACTTAGTTAAGCAAGTTCCTGATTTCTATAACTCTACGTTAAATCCCCTTAATTACTTTACCAATGAAACTCCAGTTAAATGATCAATAATACTCACACTTATTTGTGCTTTGAAAGCTCTATAAAACAATCAAGCAATACAAAATGAAACATGATTAAATGTCCCATTTTTTCCCACAAATTGCTTTTTGCTATTCTGTATATTTAGATCTTTGTATTCTATTGTACTCTATCACACATGGTGATGTTACTCAATATTGAGCCATGAGACAGTTACAAAATAATTTTAGTAATCTTGGTATTCATCTTAATAAAATACCATTAACTTAGGTGCCTCAGAAAGCCATCTATACATTTATCTTCATTTGAGGGCTCAGAAAAACACTTTCTTAAGCACTGGGAGCTGCAAAAGGCATTGCCACTGTAATCTGAGAAAATGGTTCTAGTAGTGAAAATATGCTGTTCATCAGGAGTCAACTGACAACAAATGTGACACACAAGTTCTTAATCCCACCAATACATGGTTTTAGCAATGCTGTTTCTCCTTCTTTAACCTTGCTAGAAATAGATCATCAGCAATCTAAATATTTTGCATTTCAGGTGGCAATGAGGTCAACTGAGAAAAAGCAAACCAACAAGTCAATGAAAGTAAGATTGAATATAGATAATAGCTTGCAATCAATACAAATGCATGCAAAAACACAGACATGGGTATGAGTTTTTAAATGACTATAGCCAAGAGGCTTGTCTTTCAATTACCCAGAATTTACTCTTGGTACAGCAGAAACCCTACTTCTATTGCAAGCTGGCTTCATTTGAATGGCCAGTGGGGAAAGACAGGCTCTAAAATTACTTTCAAAGTAATTATAGAAAGACACACATCCTCCCCACACACGATTGGATAGAAATACAGAATACATTGCAAGAAGGAAGGCCAATGACATTCTGGGGTGTATTAGAAGGGCTGTGGTTAGTAGGTCAAGAGAGGTTCTCTTTCCCCTCTACTCTGCCCTGGTGAGGCCTCATCTAGAGTATTGTGACCAGTTCTGGGCCCCCCCAGCTCAAGAAGGACAGAGACCTGTTTGAGAAAGTCCAGCACAGAGCCACAAAAATTATTAAGGAAGTTGAACATCTTCCTTATGAGGAGAGCCTGAGGGAGCTGGGGCTTGTTAGCTTGGAGAGGAGAAGACTGAGGAGTGACCTCATCAATGTTTATAAATATGTAAGGGCTGAGTGCCAGGAGGATGGAGCCAGCCTCTTCTCGGTGATGCCCAGTGATAGGACAAGGGATAATGGATGGAAGTTGAGGCATAGGAGGTTCCATGTGAACCTGAGGGAGATTTTTTTCCCTGTGAGGGTGACAGAGCACTGGAACAGGCTGCCCAGGGAGGTTCTGGAGTCTCCCTCTCTGGAGATATTCAAGAACCGTCTGGATGCATTCCAGTGTGATCTGTTCTAGGTGAATCTGCTCTGGAAGGGGATCTGGATCAGATGATCTTTTGATGTCCCTTCCACTCCCTGACATTCTATGATTCTATGATTAAATGGAAGGTGCTACTAATAACTAAAAACTACAATGCAAAGCAGTGCAGTAGCATATGAAATACATACAAATCCATAACCTGGGTTTAACACAGAATTTCATCAAACCAAAACCTTGTTCAACCCTCCCTCCAACCAGACCAAAACCAAAACCCTAGCCTTTGTACATTTCTGCTCCATTCATGATAGGGACCATGATGTTGTAGAAATCTTGTAATTCTTTTGTTTAGCAGCTTTAAAAAAGAATGAGAAGTTACAGCCAGAGAGGAACCAAAGTAAACTTCTAGAAAAATACAAATCCAGTCTTATTCTTATAGCAAAAGAGATTTTCTTTTGTAAAGAGAAAAGCGACACTTATTCAATACACAAGAGTCTGAACTGCCTTTTCAGGGCAGCAAAAAGTGAACATTATGTCGCAGAAAACATCTTGAGGATAAACTCTAATTGTATTACAGGAAAAGTAGCCTAAATGGGAATTCTGTTTCAGAGGACATGACAGTATCCTGAGGCACCTGACTATAATTCCTTTCCAAGACAGCCAGATATGATTTAATATTTCAATTTGTTTTAATCCAATTTGAAATTTGACAGTTTATTTAGATTTCCTTTGGAAAAATCCCTCATTTTCATATTGAAACTCTTATTTTTGTCAAAACCTTAACATTTTCTGTGCATGTTTTTGATTAAAGTAATCTTGCTCTGTTTTCACTACAAATACTTGTGGGGGAGGATGAATGTTTCTGACCTGCTTTACTTTTCTGCCTCTGAGAATACCATCACCCTAACATAAGGCTTGAAGTTCACAAGTTACAGAAGTAGTGGATGAATCTGTTGCCTGCACAGACCTTCCCATATAAACAAATGGAAGATTTCAGTCTTTAGTACTGCCAGTTCTACAACCTTCATAAACACAAATATTTACCCAAAGAAATATGAAGAATTGCATTCTCATCCCCCTTCCTCCTCCCGCACCCCAATTAATCCTAATTCCAACAGTGCAAAGTTGTGGACAAGGTAGTGCTTAAATCTGGTTTGCAAAAACTGAATTTCAGACTTGGAGAGCATCTCTCAACATATGGCTAATTATGTTTCCTGAAGTTTCACCAAACAAGAAGTGCTAAAAATAGGTCTGCAGCTTATACAAAATATTTTTTTCCAGTGGAATCATTCCTCATTTGGAGATAACAGTCCCAATAAAATGTTGAATGCTGCAACTCCACATGTTCTGGCAAAAAAATAGTTTTGGGGAATTTAAGAATTCACTCAGCATGCGGCCAGCTGTCATTAAGGCTGTGATAAATCTGTTGGTTTTGGCCTGTGTTTCTGGACACATGTACCAACCTGAGGTATGGAAAAGAGATGAACTGGTAACACAGACTTTTAGCTTTGTGGCAGGAGACAAAAGCAAGAAGGAAAATGGAGAAGACAAAATAGAATAGAGAAGACTAATAAAGACTGATGTAAAGCATAAGAATGTATCCTATACAATGACTAAATAGGACAGGTTTCAGAACTTGGATAATATGGCTGCCCTTTAACTTCTGCTCTTCCATGTTCTTCCAGACTGTTTCAAGGAGAGGAAATGATCTTTCAATTTATTGCAGACAATGGTTTGACAACAATGCACATGCTTTAGGGAAATACAAAAGATGAATATGTTGCAATTGAAAATACATTGATTTTTTAAAGTATTTTGGTTTTCAGTTCACATTCCAGGATTTAAAGCTCCTTTTATAATTTATCAGATCTTCCATAAAATAATATTATTAGGTTTCAGTGACTGCTAACTTAAAGGATAAAAACACTACACAAGCTAAGAGAACACATACAGCCTTAATTATCTCCTTTTGAGAATATTTGTTGTTATTGATATGGATAGACTTTTAGCTTGATGCAGTGTCTATTATGACTGAATAACTGACAAGCTGGAACCTTCATCAATAACCTCTCATTTCTTGTTACTCTTTAATATTTTTCTATTAGTTTACATTTTCCAAGCTTAAGAAGTCTTTCCATCCAGGAGAGCCAGAAGCCTTCACACCTCAACTAGGATGCTGTGTCTCTTTCTTTCTCCTTCTTTAAGTCATTTTTGGTGTTACATAAAATATTTAGAACATCCTGTTATGTGTCCAGTAATGCAGTCATCCTCCAGGGAATTTTGGGTCCCTAATAAGGATTTTGGGTCCCTAATAATGGTATATGGTTTAAGTGGGTTTTTTTTTTTGGTTTGGGATTTTTTTTGCCTTTTTTTGTTTGGTTGTGTGTGGTTTTGCTTTGGTTTGGTTGTTTTTGGTTTTGGGGTTTTTTTTATATTTCTCACATGACTCCAACAGTGAGTCAAGAAGTTGGGAGGGGACAAAACTGAGTCAAATAATCAAAGGAATATTCCATATCCTATCATGTCATGTTTAGAAAGAAAACATCTAAAGAGAACAAAAAGGAAGGAGAGTAATTTGGAGTGATGCTATCTGTCTTCTCATGTCACAGTCATGCATGGTTAGAACCCTGTTTTCCTGGATATGATTGAACACCTGCCAAACAGTGGGAAGCAGTGATGGAATTACTTGTTCTGCTTTGGTTGTATGACTTTTGCTTTACCTATTAAACTGTTTTTACTTATCTCAATCCATGAGTTTTCTCACTTTTAGCCTTCTGATTCTCTCCCCTGTCCCACTGGGCAGGGAGTGAGTGAGCAGCAGTGTAGGGCTTAGTTGCTGGATTGAGTTAAACCATGACAGGAAATATGTAGGGTTGTTTGTAATGCAATGTCTCTCTACATATGCAGCAGGGCCCAGCTATCACCCAACTATGAAGACCTACTCAAGACTCTGCAACTATTAAATTTGATTCATAGAGTTGCATGCATCCACTTGGATCAGATAAGGAGTCCTGCTAAATGAGCACAAATTAAATCTGTATATTCAGCAAACAATCACTAAGATAGGCTTTCAGAGAGAGATGAGAGTAATCACATAACTTCCATGATAATGTAGAGATATATTTTTAACTGAGATAGAGGTTAGAGTTGTAACAGGATTTCTGAAAGTAGGAGTCACTGAATCCAAGTGGAGGTATTCAAATGGAGTAATTTATCAAATGGAGGATACTTAAGCAGTGATAGTTATTGGAAATCCTACCAGATGTGTTAGATAATTCTGAAAATATCATGCTGAAATTGTGTTCACAACCTATGATAAAAAGATTATGACAAGAATCATAGAATCATAGAATGGTAAGCTTGGAAGGGACCTCAAGGATCATCTAGTTCCAATCCCCTACCATAGGCAGGGACACCTCCCACTAGCACAGGTTACTCAAGGCCTCCAGGGAGGGAGCAGCCACAACCTCCCTGGGCAACCTGTGCCAGTGCCTCACCACCCTCACTGGAAAGAACTTCCTCCTGACATCTAGTCTAAATCTTCCCTCTGCCAGTTTAAACCCGTTGTCCCTTGTCCTGTCATTTCAAGACCTTGTAAATAGTCCCTCCCCAGCCTTCCTGTAGGCCCCCTTCAGATACTGGAAGGCTGCTATAAGGTGTCCTCAAAGCCTTCTCTTCTCCAGGCTGAAGAGCCCCAACTCTCTCAGTCTGTCCTCATAGCAGAGCTGCTGCAGCCCTCTGATCATCTTTGTGGCCCTCCTCTGGACCCGCTCCAACACTTCCATGTCTTTCCTGTGCTGGGGGCTCCAGAACTGCACACAATACTCCAGATGGGGTCTGACGACAGCAGAGTAAAGGGGCAGAATCCCCTCCCTTGCTCTGCTGGCAATGCTTCTCTTGATGCAGCCCACAGTTCTGTCCTAACTCAGAATNACCTCCCTGGGCAACCCGTTCCAGGGTCTCGCCACTCTCACGGTGAAGAACTTCTTCCTAACATTCAGTCTGAATCTACCCATTTATAGCTTTGTTCCATTCTCCCTAGTCCTATTACTACTTGACATCCTAAAAAGTCCCTCCCCAGTTTTCTTGTAAGCCGCCTTAAGATACTGAAAGGCCACAATTAGGTCACCTCAGAGCCTTCTCCTCTCCAAACTGAACAGCCCCAACTCCCTCAGTCTCTCCTAATAGCAGAGGTGCTCCAGCCCTCTGATCACCCTCGTGGCCCTTCTCTGGACATGCTCCAGCAAATCCATAGCCTTTTTGCAATAGGGGCTCCAGACTAGATGCAGTACTCCATGTGGGGTCTCACTAGTGCAGAGTAGAGGGGGAGGATCACGTCCCTCGAGCGGCTGCCCACACTTAATGCAGCCGAGGATCTCATTGGCTTTCTGGGCTGCAAGTGCACACTGATGGCTCATACTAAGTTTCTCGTCCACCAACACTCCCAAGTCCCTTTCCTCAGGGCTGCTCTCAAGACAGTCACTGCTCAGCCTATATTGGTGCTTGAGATTGCCTCAATACAGATGCAGGACCTCACACCTGGTCTTGCTGAACTTCATGAGGTTGCTTTGGGCCCACCTCTCAAGCCTGTCCAGGTCCCTCTGGATGGATCCCTGCCCTTCAGCGTGTCAGCCACACCACACAGCTTGGTGTCATTGGCAAACTTGCTGAGGGTGCACTCAATGCCACTGTCCATGTCACTGACAAAGATGTTAAACAAGCCTGGTCCCAGGACTGACCCATGAGGGACTCTACTTGTCACTGGCCTCCACTTGGACATGGACTCATTGAAAGCCACTCTTTGGGTGCGGCCATCAAGTCAGTTCTTTATCCATCTAGTGGTCCACCCATCAAACACATCTTCTCTCAGCTTTAAGTAAAGTGCATGAAAACATCTTCCTAATATAGCTTTCCTTGGTTGATTGCAATCTTCACAATTTTGCAATAGTCGCAGCCATCTATAGTGACATCGCTACCCGTACACGATATAGCAACTACTTTGATTAGAGAAAACCCAGCTATTATATTTTAGTACACTTAAGTCTGTATGCCTATACTGAAAGTCTGCATGAATGCTGTCCAGAATCACAGAATCAGAGAAT
>WBNM01017212.1:10408-35245 GCA_013399055.1 Ramphastos sulfuratus | reverse complement strand
AATCTAACTTCCTTTCACATTCCTTTATGGCCCTTAGCCGTTCCACTACATCCTTCAGTTCAGCCACTATGTTAAGCAGATCATTGATCAGCTCACACCTAATGCAGGCATTGCCTCTGCCACCCTCAACTTCAACTCTCAGGCTCCAACGCCTGCATGTGTACAGGTGGGCTCTGTTTGGGTACCCACAGTTTTACAAACAGCCTTTGACAGAATTTTAACCATGCCTCACTTCCTTTGAGGAACTGACAGGTTTTGTTTCGGTTGGGTTTGTCTTTTTTTTTTTTTTTTTTGTTTTTTTTTTTNTTTTTAACTCATGCACACGCTGCTGGCTGTGTTCAGCAGAGAAAGCTGCTCCCTTCCCAGAACAGGTCTCATGCCGATGCTTGTTTAAATCACCCGTTCTGATGGTAAAGGAAGTTGACAAGCATTGTGAAACACAGGTAGTGTTTTACTGGGCGAATGTTAAAGAAAACCATGCTGCTGGTCCCCGTTTGCTTCAGATACAGCCCCTGAATTGAGGTGTATCCTTTCAAATAATGGGCTTAACTTTCAGACAAAAATGTGGAGTGCTTCAAAGCTTTTTAATATTGGCATCGTGCTCTACCTACTTCTGGGCATTCGCATTTGAAATACAGTCACTCACTTTCATGAAGTTGAGCATGTGGAGGTTTAGCACCCTCCAAGAAAGGTGGATTTTTTTGTTTGGTAGAGCATGTTTGCCAATGACTGATCTACCCTCTGAACTGTGCCTTAAAATGAGGTTTAAGAACACAGCCAGATTAGAATATTGTTGCCTAGGGCTAATTCAGATGTCCACTCATGTCCTGAAGACAATCCTTGTTTTGAGCTCTAAAAAACGTTATAAAATCACATTGGTAAATAAAGCAAATTACATCATTGCTTGGTTGATAAAACATTCTGCCCTTCCTTAGCCTTTCTGTGTGTGACTTAGTAAGACCATGTATAATCAGTTCTTCTTGGTCTGTTTTTGATGGACTGCTGTATTAGGTCTGTTCTTCTGTGACTGAGCTGTTAGCAAGTGAAACATGTATCTCCATTTCTCTTCACCCTTCTCTTGGTCACTTGAAAAATGAGTGTCACTTTGCAAATACATCTGTGATTTAAAGACTTCAGCGCTAGTGATAGACTTAGGGTTCTAAACTGTGAGACTTTTTAGAGTGGTAAGAGCTAGCAAAATTATTCAGGGGCGACATGTAGCGTATCTTCAGTTGCAGTGATCTGAATAAAAGCAATTAATATTTTCTGTGTATGAAAGTGATTTGTTAGTGCATTTTTTAGAGAATGTATGTGGCTTTATTAGATGGAATTCTGCTTATGGTGTGATGATTTTGCAAGTGATATATATTGCTTTATCCTTCCTGGCTTGCATGTGTCCTTACAATTTTAGCGTTGCCCTTAGTAGTAACAGCAGCCTTTTGGAGATCCAAGCTTATGGAAATACAAACTGAGCAGAAACATGTGCCAGCAAGTTGTGACATCTCAGGAGTGAAGGATTTCAATTACTAAATGCAGAATACTTTTAAGTCTTTTGCCTGTGAGGGAAAAGTGCCAACTTTTTCTTAGGAAGTCCATTACAGAACAATGAAAACAGAGTAGTGATTGGGTTGTGGTTTTCCTTCTTAAACTTGTTGCATATCTTAAAGCAGTTTTAAAGTTGCAACATGAGTACCTTTTTAAAGTAATCCATAAAGTACCACTTCAGATCCCACACATGATCTATTAATTACAAAAGTGGAAGAGTATTTTGAAAATACCTATGAGCTTGTAAAATCTCCAGGCTCTAGTTAGCTGAAAAATCCTGCTTTTTGCTGGGGCTGGGAGCCAAGGTTAGATCTCTTTCAGGTAATGGTTTGTTTTGGGTTTGTTTTGGGTTTTTTTTTCTTTTTTGTGTGGTTTTGTGGGGTTTTTATTTGTGCGGGGTTTTTATTCTGTGAAACTGAGTCTGCAAGGTTCTTAGTGACACGAAGAGGACTGAAAATGATGATGCTGTCCTTCATCGTAGGCTGGGCATCATGGGTTTACAACTTAAAATCTTTAAATTTTGTTTGATATTATAATGTGTTGTTTTCACATTTATTTGCTTTAGTCCAAGTGTGAATGCTGCTCCTAAAACCCTGCCCAACTTCTCTTGTGTGGTTGTTTGATCATAATATTCTTGTGTTAGAGTGGTAATTCAGTAGTTTCAAACAGGTAGGTGTTGGCAGGTTATGTAAGTACTGTACAATCCGAGGCATTTCCTTCCAGATTTGTGCTCTGAGAAATATTGACTTGAGATAATCAGGCATCTGTAGAGAAATAGTAGTAGGCACAAGTATGTTCTATGGCCATAAGGATCTACTCGCATGGCACCGTATATCTGCTGCACTAATCCTGTTTTTATTAGCTGTCATTACGAAGGGAAAAGTTATTCAGGTTCACTCACTGAAGCTGAGGTGCATATTAAACTGCTCTGTATGTGAGGAGGTGAACCATTGCTGGACAAGAAAGCAGCAAGGTTGTCAAGTAATGATTCTTCCGACAGCAAGCTCAGATGTTACGCTGAGATACTTCTGTTACCATGGTGTTAGGAATTCACTGGCTTACAGAATTGTCCAGGATTTGGAAATAAAACTGTGGAGAGAAACTAGTAGATACGCTGCAAATGTAACCTTGTGAGAGTCATGAATTTGGCATTCTGAATACAATCATGGGTATTGAGTGTGTGGTTTGTTTCTTTTTTAACTTCTAGGCAATGTGCTATTTTGACTGCAGAAATAACATCACATGTTATTAACTACTACTTTAGGCTTTGGTATTTTACTTTAATCACAAGTGTTCCCTCTATCTATTTCAGTGGGGACTACTTGTGGATTAATTAAATCATTTGCATAAGTGGATTTTTTGACTAGGGCCTTATTTCCTGTGTTTCAGCTCTGGAGAATTCTAGTCATTTGCTAGCCTATAGAAAATAAGTATTTTAACTGGGTGTGTGCAGTGCCAATATTTCAATTTAGTTCGTTCTTTTTGTGACCAAAGTGGGGTGGAATACTTTGTGCCTGATCCAGTAAAGGTATGGCAGTTTTGCGAGGCCAAGATGGTTACACTCAAAATGGTATAAAGAGAGGGTATTAAAGATAGGATATTTTATTTTAATTATGATCAAGTAAGAGCCTCTTGATACAGATCTTGGTGCTTTGAAGTTGCTTTATCTACTTACATAGATTATGTTGTGATCTAGAGAAATTGCTAAATATAATTTAAAATCCATCTGTTAGTTATCAGCTGAAATAGTTTAAATGTGTCTACAACAGCTAGATCTATCCAAGGCTTTTATTCTCTTTTTTTGTGGGGAACTATCAAGTTCATAGCTGTTTCATTTGGCAAAAGCGGTGTGTTTTAGTCATGCATTTGAAGGTTTGCTGCCGAACTCTGTGTGGAATTCAGTAGATAATTTTCATAATGCTTCCCATTTAGGAGCTTGTAAACTAGTGATGATTGATGTGAGTTCTCCAGGACACACCATAAACACATAATTTAATTTTCAAATTTTTAAGGCCAAGTAATCCCTTGAGATGTAAATTTTATCAAGGCAGGATAAAGACTGCCTGAACTCACTGCTGCCATGAGTATATCATGTGTCATGCCTGTGTAGGATTAATGACAATTAATTGTCTGCTGATGGGGGACTGCTGTTCAGATCTCTATGCTGTGGAGCCCTGGGGTTGTTCTGAGGGTTGGCAGTTCATGCTGCACTGTGAGTGATTGCAGGGTGGGGTGGGATGGCCCTTTTAGAATGGACAAGGGATGCCTATATGTCGCTGTTATTCCAACAGTGAAGTGTGCATGTAGCTCTGGCACAGTGAGTAAGTGAAAACAGATGTAATCCAGTGGTGCTTTTTCTTGCCCTCTGTGTGATTGCCTGTTCCCTTACAATAACAGTGTCCACTCCTTCACTGCAGAATCAAGGCATACTAGGCAGCAGTTATTGTTTAGGGAAAGTCTTACGTCTGCAACTAATTTTAACAGTAATTTGGGAGTTCTCTGGAACTTGTTCTGCATCACCACACTAGCAATAAGAAAACTTGTTTGAACATTAAAAAAATGTTGGTGTGAATTAGCTTTAATTCAATGCATCATCTTTTGGGAGCTTAGTCAATATGTTGGTGCAGCTGATATTTTTGTTTTAGAAAAAAAAAGTTTTTACAAAATTAATTGTCTTCACATTTCTTCCTACAAACATGCAAAAAAGTTGGAGTAAAATGTTAGCTGTGTTGGTAGTAATTCCTATAAAACCTAACATTTTCTATTAAAATACTCAAAACAGGCTTAAGTCTTCCTTGAAAACATAAATCATTATGTACCTAACTGAAATGTTTAATTTGTGCTTCCTCTGGCCTTCACCATATTTGTGGTGTTTCTAATGCTCCTCTCTAAGCAGCAATAGCTCACACCATTTCCATTTGAGGCTGAAAACAAGTCAGTGCATATACCTCTGGTGATCAGAATTCTTTGTTATAAAGTTGTGTGGCTATGCAGGGACCAAGGAATTTGGTAATGAATGACAAATTTATTCCATTGAAAATTATAGTCCTTGCACAGCAAGACAGGGCACTCTGGATTCTAGGTCATGTATGTCAGGTTTTTCAGATTATACTGAGACATGTTCTTGTCCTGGATGTCTGAAGATCTGTGAAGGAATGGCTTACTCAGTACAAACTGTGCTGCAAGCTACCTGGCAAAAGGGGAGGAAATTATGGCCTGTGTTGTAGGAATTCAAGTTTCAGAGACAAGAGTTAGATAAGGGTATATGGAACTGTTTGCACTTGGCTGCTTCTGTTTCAATATCCACAAAATTTGTATCATCACCTGATAGTGATATGAGGAGAATGTTTATGGGTGACTGATAATATACCCCATCACCAGAAGAGCTGTGTATTGTAGCTGAGGTTGGTGCCCAGGTGCACAAAGAAAGATTACATGTGTATCTGGCGATAATTGGTACCAGAGGTGGCAGTAAATGGATCAGCAGCCTCAACATTCATGACCCACATCAGAAAACCACTGCAAAATTTATGCCCTTCAATATTATTGTCATGATTGTGGTGATTAGGACACAAGCACATCAATTAACTTTGCTGCTTTGTGTGACATCCTTTTAGGTATTACCTAAACAGTAGAAGATTGCTTGTAGAATATAGAATTGCTTGGGTTGGAAAAGACCTTACAGACCAGAGAGTGCATCAAAGTCAAAACTATATGTTTTTAATTATTTAAATTAACAACCACAAGTATTATGGTTTAAACCATTAAATATAAGAGTAGATATAGGCTGTGATAATTTTAATCTATTTCATTTTATGAGTAGTCCTTTTCTGTTGCTCATGCTGTTTTAATGAAGCTAATGCACTCTAATATCACAATTTTAGCTAAAAAAGGGAGTGTGTGGATGTGATGATTCAACCCGATTTATTTATGCCATTTTGATCCTTTGAACGCTGTAAAACTCAAGATTGTTTAGGGTTGCAGTACATGAGATACTTTAGGCAATAGTTTTAATCATGTTATTAACAACTATTTTAATAATTTCATTTGCCTGTATCAGTTACATTGCAAATACACCACACTACATTGTAACAGTGTGAGATGTAGTTTAAATAAATATTAGATTTTGTTTTTAAAAGAGATTTTCTCTGATTTTTATCTTGTGTTAGCAATTTATTACATCTTATGAAACCATTGCAAAACTCCTTCTACTAATTGTAATGGTATGGGCAGGTTCTTTTGCAAAATTAATATTGTTTATTAATTTTGATCGTTAGGAATCCCACCAGCGACCATGATGTTTACTTATAGGTTCTTGGCACAGCCAGGAAAAGTATGACAGGGAGGGAACAACCGGGCTCCTAGAACACTTAAGTAACTAGCAATAATGTAACAAACATTAAACTATGTAGCGAAGAGAATGTTGCGGCCAATATGCCACATGCCCTTGAGGGATACCCNTTGCAACTTAGCTCCGTTTACATTATTTGCCCTAGTGTAATAACTGCTTTGGCCACAGAGATTCACCGATCAGAATGGCGCTTTGCCAAACTGACCATATTAGGTGAAACCAAGCCTTGCTTACCCTTATTTGGGCAAGACACTAAGAAGTGCATTAACACCGGTGGATACCTGTTTATCACTTTGGAAGGGGACATTATGGCCAAGCCTTTGTTTTCTTTCTACCCTTGCTTCTTCCATCACCGGAAGGGTGGGGCAGGCTAGGACATGTTTTAGGCCTATTGGCCTTCCACAACATTAACGCAAAGCAAAGATCTCACTACCAAACCCCTATTTTAAATCTCCAGAGCAAGAAAAAGCAGCTCTAAATGAGATTTTTTTTTTTTTTTTTTAGTTATCAGGACGAGTAGATACATAGGCAAAGTTACAGCAGACAGATGTGTCAGGTGTAAATGGTGAAATACCTGCAAGATGACAACAATCTATTTTTTCAAAGAAATCAGCATTCTGTATTTCTGTGTGTAAATAATATGTGTTATCTTTTGTGAAAACTACTAGACAAATAATGATATTGATATACATCAAGTGCTTAGGAACCATAGTGACAAATGCCTCAAAAGTGTATCTCAAGAAAAATGTGTACAGTATACTGTTGCTGCTTGTGACATGTAAAAAGTGCATACAGTATCACAATACAGGCTAAAAATTGTGAAACTTTGAGAAATAATTGGAGGAGCTTTGTTTTGTTTTATGGACTCAGGATTTTTTGTTTTGGTTTTTTTTTTAGGGTACAACATAGCTTTCTGTGTTTTCCTCCCTACAGCTTTTCACTGAAACAGCAATGTGCAGAAATGAAAGCTGAGATTTTCACATTATCATTTAAATCTCAGGAGTTAACTTTGACACAAAAGCAAATATAATGAGGCTTGCTGTAAAGCTGACAAGGCTGACAGATATGTCTTCCAAAGATGGAAGAGCCACACTAGGTCTCTCTTGATAGTCTGTGGTGAAATTCTGGTGAATATCTTATTTATTTTCTGGGACACGGCTGCAGAAACCAGCGGTCTGCTATACCAAAGACAGTGTACAGGGACTCTGTGTGGCATCACTCTAGAAGAAAAGCTGTCATTTTAAATATATTTACATTTGTATTTACTTGGTGTGTATGACTTTGACAAAATTTCTGCATAGTAAATGTTTAGTGTAAGGTCATGCTGGGAGTACTTTACAGAGTCCAGATGACATAACAGAAAAGAGCTGTAGTAAATTTACAAAATCTGAGAGTACCTGCTGAGAAGACCAGATCTCTAATGATGTGGAAATGTACCATAGCGCAGAAAAACATCCATAAAAGAAGATTTGCATGTAGTGAGATGGTTCTCCAGCTGCTTCTTTGTTAATGAATTTCAGTGCATTAATACATGGGTTTCTAGTATCAGGAACTCATACCTGGGAGAATTTAGGTAAACAACCTTCTTAACCACACCAAAAGTGAGAGCAAACTGTCTGGTCACAGTTTACCAAAACATGAACTGGGACTTCATCAACATCTGCCTATCCCAGTGCTGGTTATGTGAAGCAAGGCACAGGAGAGAAAAACAGGGCAAAGGAGGAGAATCAGGAAATCTTGGCTTCAGGTAGAGCAACTGTTGGGGTGGCCAAAACAGCTACCACATATCGTCTACCATTCCTATTAGTGCCATCAGAGAAGAAAATGTAGATTAGTTGAAGGAAACTCTTACATGGGCTTTAACACCTAGGCTGAATATTCTCATTTGTATCTAGTACTAAAATTGAGGGTTAAACTTTCTTTGTAAAACACATTTGTTTTCTTTGTTGACTTACGAGAGCTTTGTGTACAAAATATGTGAAGGTTCTCAGAGGGAATGTTTAAAATTAAGTTGAAACTCCCATGAAATTCATGTCTGGCTATTCCTTGTCAACTTAGAGGGACAACCAACATTCTTCACAGCCATACATATTCTTAGAATAAGTGATTTATTTCAGATATCTTCATCGTCCATCAGTGGGCTGCATATTTGCGTGGGGTCTTGGTTGGGTTTTTTTGTTTGTTTTCCTGACTCTGAGTAGAACATTCCCCACATAGAGTAGGACTCTTCCCCCTATTGGGCTGCTCATACTATTTTAATTCTTCACAAATATTGATATCTTTTCACACATTTCTGGGGGAAGTGTGTTCCAGCCAGCACCATTTTTGGTGCCAGTTTTGAAAATCCTCAGACTTCTTGATATAATCCTGTATTTGTCAGCATTATGTACGTATTCAGAACAGAATTTCCATCCTTCTTCTTTGTGGTTGCCTGATGAGAGCTTCCATCTGTTTGCACTCCACATTTTCCGGTTTAAAGGCCATGCTTATACTCACATGACCGTGCATGGTTTTAGTTTATTTCACCTTTAGTTTACTTATTATCTTGTAGGCATGAAATCCATGGAAGCTGTCATATTCACCTGCCCTCTGTGCAAAACCATAATATTTTTGTCTCTGCTTCTTTGCCTGCTTTACTGTGTGCCTTCAACTCTTAGCAGTGTGGGTTTTCAGCAGAGATTTTCCTACAGGCAACAGCCTCCGTCAGTGCTTTTTCTTTTGACCATATTATACAGTGTATTGTAAACAAATTTTCTTACTGTAATGGGTCAGGAACCTCCACCCAACACTACATGAAATTCCTCAGACTAACTCAGTCGATTTTGGAAGTATGATGAAGCCTGCAAAATTCACAAGCATAAATGTACAATATATACAGGTCTTTACAATTATATACAAGTTAGAAATAATAGAGAACTTCCCGATCCCCTCCTGGACTAAGCAGGTTGCCCATAAAGGCTGAAGGCTGATTCTCCCCCGCTACCCCTGCCTTCTCCATTTCCAACTCCCTTTTTATCTCAGAATCTACACATAAACAAAGCAGAAACCCATAGCTTACATGTTAATTGCTGAAATTAGAGGTGAGGTGTCAGAGCAGGTTTGGGTTAGAAGAAAAGGCAATCAGATTAAGTGGCAGAGAATCCAGACAGAGAAGTGAATGGGACAACATCCCAGGAGAAAAGTGGCGGAACTTTATTATCGTTTTGACTTTTTATCCCCCTCAGCAAACCAATGAATGATACAGACATCATCATTATTTTCTTTTTTACAACCAATGATCTCAGTTCTCTCATTAAAATATTACAGTTAACCTCAAACCAGCACATGTATCCATGTGTGTTAGTGCAGTCTGCTGTACATGAGTCTTCTCTGACACTAACTTGAGTATTTATGAATTTGTTAGCAATAGCTCAAAAGTATTTTTTTATTTCCAAAGCTAAGAGGAAATCAGAGATTCATAGAATGAAGTCCCTTCCTATCCTCAGTTTGGAAGGGACTTCAGATGTCATCTACTGCAGTTCCCCTGCCATGAGTGAGGGTTGCCTCTCAACTAGACTTGGTTACCCAAGGCCTCATCCAGTCTGGCCTCAAACACCTACAGGGAAGGAGCATCCACAACCACTTTGGACAACCTATTCCAGAGTCTCACTGCCCTTGTACTGAAGAACTTCTTTCTGAGATCCAGTCTAAACCTGCTTTCCTTCCCTTAGGTCAGGTCCCACTCCAGCTACAGAAGTAGGCCTGCTTCAGATATTGGAAGGCAGCTATAAGGTCCCTCCAAGTCTTCTCCAGGCTGAATAGCTGCCTCAGCATATTCTCATAGCAGAAGTGTTCCAGCTCTTGGATCATCCCATAGGCTCACTCTCTATACCCTTCTTATGATGGGGACACCAGAACTGGATGCAGTATCCGAGGTGGGATCTCATGAGAGCAAAGGGGAAGAATCGCCTCTCTTCACCTGCTGGCCATGCTACTCTTGATGCAGCCTGGGATACTGTTTGCCTTCTGGTCTGCATGACCACACTGCTGGCTCACGTTGAGCTTCTTATCAATCATATGTACATAAATACAGAAGGAAAAGGATTTTCTTTCAAAAGTAGATAAATGTTTCAGTAAGATGGGCTCAAAAGGAACACAAATTCTTCTCTTGGTGCAACTGTTCAGATGAAACAGTTGCAATGTTTGGCTTAAGGTCTTTTCTGTACACTAATTTTTAAGTGAAGGATGTGTTTCAGGTTGACAGAATCACAGTTGGCTTAAGGTTGGAATAGACCTGCAGTAGCCACCTGGTCCAACTCCCATGCTCAACCAGAGTCACTTAGAGCTGGTTGCTTAGGACTGTGTCTAGTCCTTTTTTAATATCTCTAAGGAGGGAGACTCCACAATCTTGCTGAGCAACCTGTGCCCATGCTTGGTGTCTTGCACAGTGGTACAAGTGCGTCCTGACATGCAGGAGGGACCTCCTGTTTCTGCCCATTGTTTCTGTCACTGGGTGCCATTCAAAAAGAGCCTGGCTCTGTCCTCTTTGCACCCTCCCTTCAGGTATTTATATATGTTAGTAAGATCCATGAGAATCCTTGCTTTCCAGCTGGGTGTCCCTCAGAATATTTTGGTGCATGGGGGTATTATTCCCCAGGTACAGGACTTCACACTTTTTTTGCTCCTGTTGGCTCAAGGTCCCTCTGGGTGTCAGAATGACCCTTGGGCATAGCAGCCACTTCCCCACTTTTACATAATTCACAAATTAAGGGAACATTAAGAACCCTTTCCAAAAGATGATAATTTATGTTTCTCCGAGACTTGTATAATTTGGCTTCTCAAAGTGATCTTGCTAAAGCAGACCAGAATTTTTACTGGGTAAGTCTTACGACAATTTTATGTCTGTTCATATTATTTCCTTTTTGTGGTCTTGTCTCAGCAGTGAACGCTACGAACAAATTTTGACACTGAGGTATTTCCCTTCTGTTGATGTCTTATAATATGAAGAAGACCAGGACCTTTCATTTTTTCCCTTTATAGTAAGTTGGGTCAGAAAGAAAGTACTGACATTTTAAAAGCAACAAAAATCTCCGCACCTGAGTAGTCTGTTTTGTTTTGGTTTTCCTACAGTTCTAGCACGTCTATAAGTATTTTAAGTTGAATATGGTAGACTTTTGGTGTTTGTTCCTTTTTTTAATAGGAATGTATTTTATATGAGTTAGAGTTCATGTTGAAATTCATTAAGGAAAAACACAGTATGAAAATCTGCAGAAATCAGTTTTCAGGTAGTATTTTTGCTGCAAAAAGCAGAGAAACTAACAGATGCAACTTCAAGCTGAGATACCAAGACTAGTTTTCAGAGGTGATGGCTTTAAAATTTACATTGACTCTTACTCTTCATCAGTGCAGTCCATTTCATGTTGTTACAATTACTTTATAGTTCAAAATCTTGTCTGATTCTGCAGAAGTTCAGGCAGTTTGAAAAAAATAAGAAATTTTTATTTTTCTAGAATTATTTCATTTTTGGAGCAGTGTCAAGTGATGCTGCAGTGTGTCAAAAAATGATACAGTGAACTATGTAAGACTCTCAGTGCTCAAAAGTGGGCTATGTTGTTGGTTCAGTGGGGTTGTCTTTTAAAGGGTTAATTCACCAGTGTAAAAGCTGCATGTGCATGCAGTCAGGTCCAGAAGGTTGCGTTTTGTCTTTTTATGTGTGAGAAGTGGAGCTGCTGTTCATTTGAGAAAAGCAGATGTTAATGGTGGGATTTTTAAGCATTCTGTTTTCTGAAATAGACATCTCTCTTTGTGAGAAAAGGCAATAAAAGGCTGTAAGTCTGCCTGCTCATTATGAAAGACAACAATAGGTTGATTTATGAAGAAAAAGCAACTGCTAGGTAGCCTATGAGCTTTAGAGTGACAGGATATTACTCCTGTTACTGTTGAGAACAATTTACAGACCGGAGAGCTTGGCACAGAGGAACCAAATAGGGTTCCACAAGGGTAAGTGAAGAGTCCTGCACCTGGGGAGGAATAATAAACTNGGGTTGGACTAAATCTCTTTGGGTCCCTTCCAACCCCTAACATCCTGTGATCCTGTGAGGTTAATCATGAGGGATATTGTACAGGCAAGAAGAGTTAGAAGACTTTCATTAACATGGATAACACACCATGGTAAGAGTTGTATAAAATTTAAAGTATAAGCAGGTTTTATCTCAATAATAAATTTTCAGATACATACTTCTTAATCTGATTTTCACTATTCCTTCTGTATGGACAAATGTTTCTTGGTTTGTATTCTGTTTTAGCATCCCCTGTGCCCAAATAGCAGATCCTTTGCCATATGCGTACAGATGAGTGTGCAAGTGCATACCATCTTCCAGGGTCTTCAGACCTTTGAGCCTAAGAATCAGCATATGTGGAGACATTCAGCATGGCAGCAGGAGGCAAGGCTTCTCACTACGACTTTCATAAGCCATGACCACTATGAGAAAAGCGATACAGACTTTTACCAGATTAGATAACAAGCCTTTCTTACAGAAATCTTACAGAATTTTAGAAATGTATACGTTTTAAGCAATAAGTAGAAAGGCAGTGTATAGAACTGTTAATTAATGTAAACTGATTTTTAACAACTCCTCTTTAAAAATCAAGTTATCTTTCATAATCTGTGGGTCCCAGATATCTGGGAGGTTAGGACGTTGCTTTAGTAAAGAACTGGATGATGTGGTAGTGTGTATGTATTCTGACTCCATATGTTTACCTGATACCTGAAATAAGAACCTTTTGAATATTGCTCTGTTCTGTAGAGTTTTTTTTTTTCCTTGACAGCATGCCTTAGGCAGTAACAGAGTTTTAGGCAAAAACGTTTCTTAAATTGTTTTTCTTTTTCTTTTCTGTGGAGTCTGAACAGCCCAGTCCTGCCAGTTCCAGCTCCAGTTCCAGTTCCAGTTTTACGCCATCTCAAAACAGCAGACAACAAGGTACCAACAAAGGAATACATGAAAGGAAAGGCTAATAAAAACAGAACTGTTGGCATATCATCACCACTTTTTGGCTGCGTTTTACAGCCTGAACTGGCCACAGTTTTACTTTTAGAGGCTTTTCCTTGGGTTGTTTTCAGATGTGGCAAAATAAAAGGGGAGAAAATGTGTAGCTGAGAAAAGTCTGTGAATGGTCTATGTTCTGAAGCATTAAATGCAAGCCTCTGTTTCTGAAGCTGCTTATTTGCAGGGTTAGGTAGCATGATGCTGGGTTCCATCTAAAGCCCTGCTCAGGGAGGTTATGGCTTCCCATGAGAATCCCAAGGATGTATCTCTGTGGACCCTTTCAACTTTCTGTGATCACCCCATAGTGTTGGGAAGTTTTAAGAGCATTCAATATTTACTTTAGATGCATTGCAGGAAAAGGTGATGGTTATACTTGAAACTGACTTTGTTTGTATTTTGCTTTTCTGGATAATAGTTACCATTTACTTGGAACTCAGTGGTTTTTTTTTGGGGGGGGGGGGGAAGTAATTTTTCTTCCCAGAGAACTTACCAAGACAGATTTTTCTGTAAATACATTGTGATTCATTCTTTATAACCAAGCTACTTAATTCCTGCTTGGCCTTTTTCCTTGAGTTTATAAGATTGTACAACTGATACATTCTTAATCAGCTTTTGTTTTGTTCTTTGGATAAGGAGCATTTTAAAAAGCAACTTTGGACTAATTAAAACCACATTTGGTTTATCCATTTATATTCCTCAATGGTAGACATGGTTATGAAAATACTTCAGTACCTGCAGCCAACAGTTTGTTTTTAAATACACACATGATGCATATCTGTCCTACTACCATTCTGTAGGTGATTGGTACTGATTTTGTAATGTGTCCTGGCAGCATTATTCTGGATCAAAGAAAGCAAGAGCTGAAGTGAGCTGTGGTTGATGACTGAATTCAGGCATTTGATTTTTATCTAAGGCTAAACAGAACCCCTTCTGACTGAAACACTGTTTTTGTTCTCATGAAAATCTCATTAGTTGTGTGACCTGTCCATTACAATCCAAAAGATTTGAATACTTGTTCCTATATCTGTTATCTTATGTTGGACATAAACCTGTTCATATACTGTTTTCTTCTGAGAAGACTGGATCCATCCAAATCTTCTGGGTCATCTATAAGACATACCACAGGCTGTCTTTCAGGGTTTTTTTCTGCCTTCTCAAGAACAGATGGGAGAGTTTTCCTCTGATTAGAACAAGTCTCAAGTGCAAGTGGTACATACATCTCCTCTTCTCTGCCACAGCAAATAGCAATTACTGCTTCTCTTGAGGAGTTCCAGTTAACTAAATGCATTGCTTGCCCAGACCATGGACTTGTACATAAAAGGCACGAAGCACCAGGCATGATGTTGACACTGTATGTTTTGCTGTGGTCAGAACCCACACTTTTTTTTTCCTAAATAGAAGTTACTCTAGAGAAGGGCATCAAAGCTGCTGGAAGAGTCTGGAGGGCAAGTCCTGTGGCTGAGGGAACTGGAATTATATAGCTGGAGAAAAGGAGGCTGAGGGGGGACCTTATCACTCTCTACAAGTACCTGAAAGGAGGTTGTAGTGAAGTGGGTTTTGGTCTCTTCTCCTTAGTAACAAGGGATAGGATGAGAAGAAATGGCCTCAAGTTGCACTGAGAAAGGTTCCGATTGAATAGCAGAAGAAAATTCCTCACTGAAGTGGTTATCAAATTCTGGTATAGGCTTCCCAGGGAAGTGGTTGAATCACCATCCCTGGAAGTGTTTAAGAGATGCATAGATGTGGTGGTAAGGGACCTAGTTTAACACCAGACTTTATGATAGAGTTAGGTAATGATTGGACCTGATGATGCTAGACATCTTTACTTTTATTGAATACCCTTTTAGAAAGCAAAAAATGGTAGAGCCCAGCAGTGTGAAAGAGTCTTGTTTCTAATACTTTACAGTAATACTCAATTTATTTTGGCATGACAGTGTTTTACTTATTTCAGTTATGGTCCAGGGGACCAATCATGCACACACTTGGATGTGTGTCTGTTCACTGTCATGAGTAAGTCTGTTGACACTGACTGAGTTGCTTGTGTGAGTAAATGATTCATGGGTAAGTCCTTGCAACATAAGCCCCCAGTTCATTCCTTCGTTTGTTAAATGTTCAAGACTCTCCTCTCCTAGCACTGTAGGGAGGGTGGTTTTCTGTCCTCTACAAATCTGAGTTAATTGCCTGGGTGGAAAATTGCAAAGTGAACTTCATTTGTGTATTTTATTGTCCGTTGTTTTAGGTCCATTGAGGTCTATAATGAAAGATCTGCATTCAGATGATAATGAAGATGAATCAGATGAAGCAGAGGAGAATGACAATGATTCTGAGTTAGAACGACCTGTAAATACACGAGGAGGAAGCAGGAATTGCAAGTGAGTGTCTTGTGATCAGAAGTAGCCTGATAGCCAAGACATTATGGTTATTAGTAATAAGGGAAGGCTAATGTTCTCAAGGAGTGCTGACTAATAAATGCAAAGAGAATTCAGGCTCCTTGTAAATCATATCCATGTGTCTTTTCTAAAAACTAACAGAATTAGCCATTCCCAGTACAATATATTCCTGTATTAATCCGTAAAATTGTGATGATCCTCATTCGCTTGACTTTTCCTTGATTTCATGCTGTTGTGACTTCAAGGGAGTACTCATAATTATTTTCTGGCAAAAAAATGAGATCAAATGAAGTCCTTCAACTATCAGATGAGCTGTTCATTACATACTGTCTCATTTTTCAAGACCTTTTTGCCTACCAGGTTTAGATTGGTTATCAAACCATTTCAAAATCAAGGAAATTTAACTTTCATGTAAGCTCTGCACTACATACAGCAGGTAACGTACAGAAGTGCAAACAGAAGACAGGATAAGAATCTGTGACAGAAATTACTTAAAGGCTTCTGCATCTTTGCTGCAATCTTAAGAGTGTGTTCTAAGAATCATCTGTTCTTTAGGCAGCTTGAAGCTCCATCTCTATGTTGTTAAAGGTTATGGAAAACCTTAAACAGTTTCTTTCAAACCTTTTCATAATGGGTTCTTTATCTGATCCACAAGGTTCTGCTGTGAGTGTGCAGCATTTGAGTGCCAGTGTCAGCTACTGCTTAAATGTAAAGATAAAAGGAAGACAGCAGTTTATGTGAGTCACTTCTCTGGTGCACTTTACAAGCTGGAATCAAGGAGTAAAAGACCAAAATGCCTAGCAGTTTGAGAATTTGTTCACGTCAGTGATTGTATAAACAATTGTCTCAAGCTCAACTTGAGATTGTCTCAATCTCTAACTGCAGAGATTTTGTTTTCAGTTTTTAAAGAAAACCTTGTTTAATGTTTCTCTACCTTTTTATCCCAAATATTTTTTTTTCCATCTAACAAAAAATACTTCCTATTTTTTCTAAGTAAAATGGGTGAGACTGGCTAGGAGATGATCTTTTTTCTGTGGCCTCACCTAAGATACTACTTTTTAAAATTTTATCCAGGAAAAAAGATGCAGACAGCTGGCCTTGTTCTCCATACTTTTTTATAGTGTGTGGCTCTGCTGAGATGCCTCTCTTCCACACAATTAATGATGGCTGACTTAGTGAGGAATCAGTCATCCTAGTGTCTCACCTCAGACCGCATGCTTGGTTCATCCCTGTGAACAGCCGTTTGTCTGGAGGGGAAGTAATCTCTTGGCTGTGTGTTTTCATAGGGTTAGTCTGAGTGATGGCAGTGACAGTGAAAGCAGTTCAGCTTCCTCACCACTACATCATGAGCCAGCACCACCTTTACTGAAAACCAACAACCAGGTAAAGTCAGAATCTGTAAATGCAGTCCTGGGGAACTGATAGTGATGTTCTGATTACTTCAGTGCACTTGCTTAGACTGTAAATTGATAGAGTGGTTTTTACAGGAAAATAGTATTTGGTTTAGCAAATACTGTAGACCAAAGTAATGTTTTTGTCAGTATTTTAAGAAATATGCTCTTTCTCTGTGAATTAGCTTTGTAAGCTATACAATGCAAACTGATTTTACAGCATCAGTCATACAGCTGATCAGGTTTAGGTTTGTATTAGTAGTAGACATAATAGATTTGTTCTTGGGAGTTTATACATTCATCCTTTCCCCAAGCAGTGTTCATGTAAAAGATGATACAGTATTTTTTACTTCATTAGAAAGCAATAATTCTTGCATCACTGTCAGAACACTTCTTCCATATGTGTTAGAGCTAACACTGTTATTAGTTGTTAAGTAGGAAAGTAGGGTAATTATTTTTTCAGAGAGAAGCTAACCCGGAGATACAAAATACATCAGGGATGAAAGAGAGTTAAGAGTTTACTTTATACCAGTTACCAGCTCTCTAAATAGAAACATTCAGTATAAAAGCTGATGCACTTAAAAAAATAAGTCAGTCATGATTTATAAAATACATTACTTGTCACTTGTTTTAAGGAGCCATAATTCACTCTCCATGTCACCTAGATCATGTGCAGAGTACTCATTAAATTTACTGCCTAGCAATAAATGGATGCTTACAATAGTGATGTGGTTAGAATTGTGTCTACATTTATTAAAAAGTTTGTGGTTTCAATGGTGAGCTTTATGGAGGAGTCTTTCTTGTATATCTTAGGTTAACTGCTTCAATTATCTGTCAGAAATTACTTACTTAGCATTGCTTTTTAAATAAGATTTCCAGTACCAGATTACTGACAGTGAAAAACCAAAACAGTTGAGTTCAATTGCGCTGTAAAGGAAAAAAAAAAAAAAAAAAAAAAAAAAAAAAAAAAAGAAAAAAAAAAAAGACAAACAAACCCACACAACAGCACACACAACTAGGAAGTAGTCTGTACACAGAGAAAGGAGATTTCATGCCCAGAAAGCACCCTTCTTATCCACCAGAAACTCTGCAGGCTTTTTAAAGCTGATGTATACAAAAGGCTTTTAAGAGAGTGTCTTTTGGGAAGAAAATGAACTGTAAAGATCCAGAAGTTTGCATTTACTGGAGACATAAAAACACGGAAGATAAAACGTGTATCTATGGCTTGTTTAATGAAGACTAACTTACACGAACACAATGTAATCATTAAGCAAGTCAGTCTCCAATCAGCAGCCGACGGGATCATTTCTGTCATGTTCCTTTGACCTTTAGTGATCTAGCAGAAGGTCTGTCTACACACAGAATCATAGAACGGTAAGGTTGGAAGGGACTGCAAGGATCATCTAGTTCCAACCTCCTGCCATAGGTGGGGACACCTCCCATTAGTACAAGTCACTCAAGGCCTCGTCCAACCTGGCCTTCAGCACCTCCAGGGAGGGAGCAGCCACAGCCTCCCTGGGCAACCTGTTCCAGTGTCTCACCACCCTCACTGGAAAGAACTTCCTCCTAACATCCAGTCTAAATCTTCCCTCTGCCAGTTTAAACCCATTGCCCCTAGTCCTGTCATTGCAAGAACTTGTAAATAGTCCCTCCCCAGCCTTCTGTAGGCCCCATTCAGATACTGGAAGGCTACTATAAGGTCTCCTCGAAGCCTTCTCTTCTCCAGGCTGAAGAGCCCCAACTCTTGTAGCCTGTGCTCATAGGAGAGCTGCTCCAGCCCTCTGATCATCCTCTGGACCTGCTCCAACAGTCCCATGTCTTTCACTGCAGGCAATAACATGATTGGTCACACACACTCTGCCATTTTTATAACTGAGCTGAATTTTGTAATTGAACTGAATATCAGAAATGTAGGGAAGCATTATGAGAATTCAAACTGTACAGACTGTAGCCACATTTGAAATTTCTGTTTGGTAGCATAGTGCTGCTTGCCAGGTTGGTGTTTTTAATTGGTGAAATCAGGCTTACATTGACTAAGTCCATTCACAGAACTGAACAACTGGGGTAGTCAGTATTTCTGTAAACCTCTTCAGATATGGTTAATGTTGTGTCTTATTTAAGCAAGATCTTACAATTTCAACTACCCATGAAGAGCACCTTTTCAAATGTACTGTCTCCTTACTAAAGTTCTGTTTAAAACCAAGAATTTTCACAGAATCATAGAATTGGTTTGTGTTGGAAGGGACCTTTTAAAGGTCATCATTAAAGTCCAATGTCAGAAAGCAGTCAAAAAGATTGGGTTGTTCAGAGCCCCATCCAACCTGACCTTGAATGTTTATGGGGATGGGACTTCTGCCACCTCCCTGGGAAACCTCCCTGGGTAATCTCACTACCCTCATAAAAAAAAGTGTTAATTTTATGTAGTCTGAATCTACCCTCTTTTAGTTTAAATCATTATCCCTTGTCCTATCACAACAGGACCTGATAAAAAGAGTATTCCCATCTATCATCTAAGTCCCTTCTAGGTACTGAAATATGACGATGGGGTCTACCCAGAGCCTTGTTTTCTACAGGCTGAACAACCCCAACTATCTCAGCTTTTCTTAGGAGAATTGTTTCAGCCCTCTGATCATTTTTGTAGCCCTCCTCTGGACCCACTCCAACAGCACAATATCTTTCTTGTGCTTTCAGGAGGACCCCAGAGGTGGGCACAGTACTCCACATGAGACCTTGCCAGAGAGAGACCTCTTTTATTTAAAAACAGGAAAAGCATCTAAAAGGTTCTGAATCCATACCTAGACGTCTGGTGTTTTTTTTTAAATATGACTACTTCTTCCACTGACCTAACAGCAGTAACTCCCCAGGGGCTGGTGAATTGTAGAACAATGATTTTTCTCCAGAAAAGTATGTTTTGCTTTTTGACCATGCATCACTCTTGGCTATGTAAATCCTTACATGAGGTTAACTCAGATCTGCATTCATACTCTCTATATAGGAAAATTTCTTCCTGTCTATAATCTTACGGTGCTAGTCACCCCAGAGAACTTATATGGAATTTTAGTCATTTGCCAAGGCAAGTAGAAATAAGAGGGAGCTTACAGACAGCTGTCATTAGGCTTCTCTTTAGTCTAGAAGCCTTGCTTTTAACCGCCTTATTTTCTTGTTTTACTTGTTGAGCTTTGTCCTGTGTTGTGACCATCCAGTGTGGTTTTGGAGATAATCATGTTAGTGATGTTAGCCCTGCTCACAAAGAAACATGAAACAAAATCTCCCCTTGTTTGCAGTCATTTATTTTCCCTTTATATTTTTCAGAAGAACTGATCTTACTCCAGGTTAGGGATGATGTGATGATTTATTTTTTTTAACTCTACTTTTAACTTCAAAATATGTGTAGTGGAGGGGAGGATTGAAAGAGCAATCAACAATTTG
Source organism: Ramphastos sulfuratus (assembly GCA_013399055.1). Lineage (NCBI taxonomy): Eukaryota > Metazoa > Chordata > Aves > Piciformes > Ramphastidae > Ramphastos > Ramphastos sulfuratus. The sequence continues at coordinate 15,114 of WBNM01017212.1, read as the reverse complement.
GTTTCCCCAAAATATGCTTTCATAATATTTTCATACTAACCATGCTTGTTGGCATGCACTTCTTGGCCATGATTCAGTACTGGATGAATCATTCTTGGTTTGTAAATATGGCAGTAAATGGCTTTGTATGGCATTGAAGGAAGAGTACCAGGAGAAACTACTGGCCCACATTTTTTTTTTTTCCGTTTACAACTGATGCAGTCATTTCAAAGACTCTGTTTCAAAAGCTCTGTTGTAGAAGAAAAGAAACAGCTTGGGGAGAAAAAAAACCCAGGGAAAGTACACTGACCATGTGACATTTTTAAGGCAATGGACAAGTACCTCAGAATCATTTTGTATGTGTAAAATTAGACCTCTTAACTATATTGTGTCTATCTAAGATCTGTGTTCTATGTTGTATCTGGTTTGTATTTAAGATTTAAAAAAAAATATTGAGGAAACTTCAAATGACATTAAGTTAATTATCTTAAGGATTAATAATATCAGTATAACTTCAGTCCAACAACTCAGCATTTTCTGAAAAATATGAGTAGGTTGTATGAATCAAAGAATGAAAAGCTTGAGTTTGAATTTTGATTACATTTTCTCCAGATGCTGTGTTCTTTGTCTTAGTAACTGATAGCAGATATAATTGTATCCAATGATACATTTAATTTTTACAAGAATTTTTTGTCTTTTCCAGGTTTTAGAAGTGAAAAGTCCAATAAAGCAAAACAAATCTGATAAACAGATAAAGAATGGGGATTGCGATAAGGTAAATGAGAATAAGGTAACAGCAGAGTAGTCTAAAATATGACAATGTATGTATTGCAGAATTAAAATCTTAGTACATTATAGAATGAAAGTCTTAGTACATCTTTGCTTTGGGTTCCTTCAGGTGCAGATCTTTCTGTCTCTCTTTTTTTTCCCTTCTCTCTTTTTATTTTTTCTGTAATTGTTCTTCTGTGCTTTTTTGAAAGCATTTTCCTTCCTTTCAAAATATGTTGCTAGATTTTAAAGTAGCCTGATCCATACCCTTTTTGATTTCTTAAGCCAGGTGCTATATCTCTCTATGCTTAGGGGAAAAAAAATGTTTCTGATGGGTCAGCCTGAAGTTGATAATTGGGTGCAGAAGTTAGACATGCTTGACATTCCAGGAAAGAGAATGGTGGACATTGGATTAATCTTAATTTATCTTTCTTCCCTTGTCTCCTTGTTGACACAGAAAATTCATGATGTAGCCTAGGCAAAAAGAGGGATTTGATTATAAACGTGTAGGTCTGGGTGTTACATGGGATGGTGGAATATGTTTCAAACATGGTATTGACACTTTCTGACACAGTTGAGATACAGTTATTGTCTTAGAGCAGCAAAGGACCACCTAATAAAAATTTCATCAGCATGGAATATCTAAGAAAACCCACAAAAACTTGAATATGGGTAATGTTAAGCTACAGAAAGCCAGATTAGTAAATAAGAAAATTTAACTTGAAAATAAAATTTGCATTTGTATTGTTTTTCAAGACATCTGAAGTTTTTTTAAATACATAACTATGACTTAATAAGTTGTTGATGGTGTGTGTGGGGATTTATTTCTAGGCATATCTTGATGAACTAGTAGAGCTCCACAGAAGACTAATGTCATTGAGAGAGAGACATGTACTGCAGCAGGTGAGGAGCGCTCTCATGCGTTACCACAGCGTGCTTGTTGAAATTGTGAGGTCACATCTATTTTTTTTGCCTTCACCTAAAACTCTGTAATCAGGTTTAATAGCCATCATGCCTATTTAATCCATATATAGCCTATTACTACTTTCAGCCTAACACTGGGAATTTTTACACATACTTGAAATTGTTGTCACACTGAATGACAGGTTGTTGGTTTGTTTGTTTTTTTTTTTAAAGCCTATCTGAGCTAATTTTTTCACCAATTCATTGTTACGTTTCTCAACATACTGCATCAATAATTATGAAGATGGGATGGAAGAATGGATACAGCTGTGCACCATGACTTGGTGAAAGTCTTGTTGCTTTTTCCTGAAAATAACTGGTGTTTTCTCAAACTGTTAACGATGCTTTCTGTGTCAAACAGAAAACATGGAATTCAGAGCAAAACTCACTTTAGGGAAAACCACAATTGTCCAGAGTTCAGTCAGTTGAATCAGTATTCCTCAAGACTCAGAAATCATGGAGCGAGTCAAATACAGAAATGTGAGACCAAGTGTGTTGAAAGGTTTTGCAGTAGTAAGAGCAAAGAATAGCATTCTTTGTTTGGGGCAGCATTGTTAGATATTATTGGATTACAAATTGTGTAGATTAAACAATAATCACTGTTAGCAAAGCAGACGTGATTGTAGCACAGATGGTTTTATTGTGTTCAGTGCAATTATGTGCCTGTTGCAAACATGCCATAAAGAGTGAAATTTTGACACCTTCTAAAATGATTGCAGCAATTCATCAGATTTCTCAATACTTGGATAAGTGTCTTTAAAATATTTTTATCACCACCATTAGTCTGTCAGTGAAAAGGAAGACCTTGGTTAAGGATATTCCTAATCAAAGAGGAATTCTGATAGCTGTATCAAATTTCATAAGTTACAATACACAGCAATGCGTATTGGTTATGGCTCATATTTAATGTACTGTTGTTTCTCAAGTTCCCTGTTGTCTACAAGGGAAACCAAAGCACACTTTCAGAATAATGGAAGAGGCAAATTTTTATCTACATTATGAAATGACTGTACAGAAAGCTAAACTGTAGGAATTAGAGTACTCTCTCCACTTTATGTTACTCATTACATATCCTCAATAATTAATTTTAAAAATTAATCTGAAAAAAAGCCACTGTATTTTAAATTCACACCTTGTCTTTGCTTCCTGAGCACTTTACTTTCCCAGCTATCTAATGCATAGCTTTCGAATGATTTCCCTTGTGGTAGACCTCTATTTTCAGTGTCAGCTCTCAGTACAGAACTGCACCACTGGCCTAGTCTTCACAGTCCAGCCATAAATCCAGCTTTCTCTGGGGCTCTGTCAACACCCTGCAGAGCATAGGGCTTAGATGGCTTCTTAGGAAATTTTGAAAAACATCTTCAAAATCTTTTATGCAAAAGGAAAACAAAACCAAGCAAGGTACGTTTTCTTTTTCCTAATGAGGGTAGTTTAGTAGTGGACAAGAGTCCTGGAGAAACTCTGTGGTCTCATCCTTGGAGCTTTTAGATTGGATCTGCTCCTGGAGCGGTCAGATTTGACCTTGTGGGTGAGCCTGCTCTGAGTGGGCCTGGGACTAAATGATGTCCCTTCCAGCTGAAATTATTCTGTCATTTAGAAACATTGTCCAGGCAAATAAGAAGGTCCAAGCTGAATCCATAGTCCTATTTTTTATCTAAGGGCATTTAAATGCATTTAGTGGAGAAGAAAGATTTCCTTTCATTAGAAAAATTATAGGTTTGTCCATTAAAACCTCTTTGATCTGGCGTTAGAGTACTGCTGTAGTAACTTCATAGGAAGTTACGAGGAGAAAATTATGAGGAGAGACTGAACTGAGCTGGAAGTTGAGAGTATCCTATTCCAAGTAAATTACAGAAAAAATAGTATATGCTTGTGCATTTTAAATTAAAGGTAGACTTTTCATTTTCTCTTGAGTATGATTATCAGACAAAAGAATGCATTCTTTCACTGACCTTGACCTCACAACTTTTGTGGAGTGTAATCTTAGTTCTGTAGTCCCTGACTTCTCATAGCATAGTGTTTAATTAGATGTGTTATGAAAATTAGGTTGATGTAGAACCAATGTTGCCTTGCTTTCTGGTAGACTGTTCTTGGAGATTGTTTGCCTTGGTTTGAGTGTGTGCAGGATGTTGATCCAGCTCCAGTAAAAGCTGGGTTTATAGCCGGACTGTGCAGCTGGGACAGTGGTGCAGTTCTGTACTGATAGCTGGCAACTAAATAATACTGGCTACACTGGCAAATAGCCTGTGCTATTATAAAACAAATAATGTAGTTTGGTTTTAAAGCCTTTAATCCCTTGATATTCTGCAATTCATTAGTTTTCAGTTTGCAGAAGTATGTTCACAGTACCGAACGGATAACTTTCAGAGAATCAGCACTTCCATACATTACAAATAAACCATCATCCCATCTTAAATGTCCATACTGCTTTGCAGCTAAGCTATTGATGTAAAATTCTTCCAATAAGCACAGAAGTAAAGAGCACAAAGTTTCTAGGCCAAGAAACTTCTAGACCAAGAAATACATATATATGGAGACTATAGGAAGTACAAAGGTCAGGAGATCAAGGGTTAAAACTGTGGGAAGGGATGATTACTACATGAAAAGAGTGCAAAAATGCACAACAGAAAAGTGTAAACAGCTCCAAGAGTTACAAATCTAGAGATGGTGTTGAAGAGGAATGGTGGTGGAGCTCTGTGTTCCTGACTGCTAACTGCCATCTCTTCAGTTTATGTCAGGGCAAGTAACAATCTCCTGCATATGTTAAAAGTCTGCTATCCACCAACTTTTTGGGAATTTTTAGGGAAAGGAATTGCAGAAGAAGGATTAAGGCATTATCATTCAAAAGTGCTGGCTTTTGAAGCTTAGATGAGGGATGCGGAAAGAAGAAATCAGGTTTTTGTAATCTTAGTTGTTACCAAATCCATAAGCAAACAAGAAAGTATCTTGAGAATTTTTTAAAGGAAGATGATATAGCTTTTTTTTTTTTTTTTTTT